>CM048934.1:1661976-1814746 GCA_026686955.1 Epinephelus cyanopodus | reverse complement strand
TGCAACCTGATTGGCCGATCAGCCACTTGCATTAAGCACAGATGAACAGGTGTAGCTGATGAAGTGGCTGCTGAGTGTCTATGAGAGCACTCAGCTGTGTCCTGAAAACACTAAGCTTCATATTTCTCACAGAAACAAAACCTTAGTTGGACGACAAAAAAGATCTGATGTTCCCCTCGCCCTGCGTCTTACACGCTCGCCAGCTGGAGCTCATCGCCACCATCGCCGCCGCTCACAGCCAGTCTTACACCACAGGAGTCGTGCTGAGGGACAGGTCCAGATATCCAACCTGCCAGACGAACAGTCCCTCCAGCATGTTGTCATAACGACATCACATTCAGCCACTCAGTGTGGAGACGGGTCTCCATGTGCCGCTGTTTCATTTGAACTCGCCATGATGTCACTGACTCACAGCCAATCAGCTTGTCCTAAGCACATGTCGCCAACAGCGTACGGCGAAAAGTCTCCAGAAGGAACTCAGGATGTGAAGTTTGGTTCCATTGACGGGCGTCAAACTGTTACAGCTCCACCATCCAGCTTCTTTACCTCCCTACCTTCTCTCCTTCACTCACTCTTCCTTCTTTCCTTCCCTTCTTTCTCTCTACCCGACCATCTTTCCTTCCTTCCTTCCCTTCGTTCTCTCTACCCAACCATCTTTCCTTCCTTCCTTCCTTCCTTCTTCCCTTCATTCTTCGTGGTGTGTGTGTGTGTGTGTGTGTGTGTACCTGTGAGGGCGAGGACGAGCAGCAGCAGGCCGGCCAGCAGGCTCACGGTGGGAATCAGGATGTAGAGCAGAAGTCGAAGGTGATTGGTCGACCCCAGCTTGTGAGGACACGCCTCCCCTCCCATCCCGACCTCGGGTCCTCGAGCCGGCGCCTGGGGGACACACGGAGACCAGGTCACATCCAGCAGACGTTACCAAGCAACTGAATCCAGGTCATTACATCAGCAGGTGGCCTGAGTGAAGGAGAGCTGCAGGCTGGGAAATGCCACACTGACCCTTTAAGTCCTGTCTAAGCCCCGCCCCCTGCTCCACAGGTTATTTTTAACGAGCGGGGGGGTTGGACCCGGGTGTTTCTGTCCGCTCAGAGTTTCCGTTGGACATGTTGAAGTTATTTTTAAAGTGATGTGACGGCGAGCCGACACTCGACACCACACAGCGACCTCCCTGCTTTAAATACAGCCCCTCTGCCCCCCCGCTCAATACTTTGATTATTGAATCATTAGTATTATTGATTTCTGACCCGATCGACTCACAGATCTCATACAGCCCACAGATCTGAGTCAGAAGCTGCAGATACTGATGGTTTTATGTGTCAGTCGGCTCTCTTCACCTTGTGCTCATTTAAAGAAGCTTTTATTTTGAAAGGACAAGCACACGTTTACTGTAACGGTTTTTTATCTGGTCTGACCTCAGATCAGATCAGCTGACTGTGACACACACACACACACACACACACACACACACACACACACACACTGAAAGAGTCCAACTGTCACTGAATGACTGTTTATTAGCACAGGTGCAAACTGCCTATTAATATCAGTCTGCTGTTTATTTAATCAATCACAGAATTATTTGGTCTATTTAATGTCAGAAAAACATTTTACTGGCTCCGAACTAACATGTTGAATCTGACAACACACAACATTCAGTTAATGATCACAGAAGACAAAGAAGAATAACAGCAATTAAGAGCGAGAACACGACCCTGACGTCATGACTCGATCATTGCCGATAACATTTTCAATAATTGTGTCAGCTCAACTTCTGAGGATCAATCAAATAAATTACTAGAGCTCAAATGATACTTGATTTTTGGGGCTGATGCTGATTTAAGGACGTTAACTAGAACTATCGCTATGAGACAGTTTCCATCCATGTCTGTGAAAGATTTTCATCCCAGAGTCGCCGCAATCTGGCGCTTGACGTGTGACGTTCATGTCTGCAAGATTGTAAAGTCAAACCTTGTTCTTGTTTAACGAAAAAAAGTTTGCGGTGCTTTTATTTTGAAAGAGACTGTATGCCAACTGTACATTTCCTGTGAAAACAGAAGTGTATTTTGAAAACACACAATGCATGTAACAGGCTGAACTTGACACGGCGTCGCAGAACGTCAACAACCAACACACCCAGGGTACCTTGGACGCCATATGTGGACGTGGAGAGTCCATGAGCAAACGTGGACACGTGACGAGGTCACAGTGAGGATGATGATGGTATTATTGGATGAACAAAAGTTTTATTACTATAAATGAAACATTTTGTTGATGGAAGTTTGTGTCAAAAGTCTCACCTTAGAGTAAAACTCAAATAAAGGAGAGATTCAACGTCTTTTCTCCAATATGGTAGATAAGCAGCTGTGCACAGTACGACTGTCAACTTTTTTAATATCACAGTAAATCTCTATAACCCTGGTCAGCAACCAGCTGTCTGCCCCGCCCTGCTGAAGGCTCATAAAAATAAGATCATTGTGACTAAACATCATCACAACACGCATCAAAGATTTGTGGCCAAGCTGCCGTGACATCAGGCATTTGACAACAATCACAGAAACAGCTCAAAGTCGTGGAGCGACTGAGTGTCTCTCAGGCGACTGCAACACATCGCTCAGATCACGTCTTTGAGAATTCACATCACTCTTTCACACACTGGTTGCCGAGGCAACTGTACGTGGCGCCGCTGACGGAACAGCCATCAACAGTTTGGGGTTCAGGACACTTCGACATGTGGACCGCCGATTAATGGACGACCCGCTCTACCTCATGCGCCAGTCCAGGTGGACGTTTGTGCCAAATTCAAATAAATTCTGTTGAGCTGTTCTTGAGATATCACGTTCACAAAAATGAGACAAAGCGTCAACCCCGAAACATCTCGTCTCCTGCCGAGGCCTCACCAATATATTGATTTATCGGCCGATGTGACAAAACCATGATATGTATGAGAATCACCAGAAGAGCCACGATACCATATTATTACGATACTTAGTGGGGTTTTAAACGTGTTGAGATACGCTGAGAATTATGCTAACATACATTCTGACTTATTGCCTTTGTTCAGCTGTAAATTATGTCCTCTGAGTTCATCTCACGTCAGCCATTTTTATCACAGCAGCATTTATGTAGTGAAATGAAAAAGTTAAGTAGGCGACCAACAGTTATATTTGGATTCGTAATATTAGATATTTATATAACACAATAAATGTATACTTGGTGTCCACACTGATAAGATACTGCCACAGAAAAACATCCCGATATTACACTGTATTGATCTTTTCCCTGATATTTACACACAAACACATTTATTATTTAATGTTTCGGTCAAACCTCTTGTGACACAGGTGTGTAACATCTTCACTGTTAAAAATGACATCAGGTCACTGAAACAGTCATCAGTGATTTAACAGTTACAAATTATCCCAAACATCTTTTTCTGCATAATGTTTAAAAAAACATGTATGTTAATACAGATATTTCATCTGTGATAGTTCGATATCGGCTGGTTTTATCGGTCGAGCTCTGATTCCTGCTGTAAAACATTTATATTCTATTTGTTTGATCAGCAGTGAATAAAGATGTGAGTCAAACCTTTACAAATATGATACTGTGAATAATTAAACTTTAAACATGAGGATCTGCTGTTTTTGTCTTCTGTGACACAGGAATGTGGGAAATAATTAAAGGTATTGTTCCTGTTTTAATGAATTTATAGGCAAAATATTAAAATCAAGATGATCAGGAGATAAACTGATCATATAAAAACAATCACTGGCTGCAGTGAGTTTGATTAATTTAATCACGGGCTTGTTTCCGTCCCATCTCACTGATCAATGATGAGTGTGGGCTGTTTGAGGGTTCGGACGTGATTTCAGTTTGAAGCTGCTCTTATTATCGTTACTGATAAACTAAGTGCTGGTGATGTGTCAGCCCGGGTGTAGATGTCGTGGGGGACGCAGGGGACACGTCCCTCTGGACATCTAGAACATTTTCCCTCCCAATAAACATGTTAAAGCTACAGAGGACTTTCATTTTTCAGAAATCAAACACTTTGTGTTTCCCAAATTCTGAACAAATTTCCGCCCTTATGTGAACATGTCTCTTTTAAAAAAACCTGTCAGCTTCAAAACATTAACTAAACACAACCGAATGACAATAAGTGCTTAAATATAATAAAAGAAACATTTCCATGCACTTAACAATCTAAACTTTTTGCTGATAGATGCTTCGAAGGCGTTTCTTCAGTCTGTCCAATGTTCAGAAAACAAATATTCATTTTAAAGCTGCGACAATTAATTTATTAAGTTAAAAGACATCAAATTAATCTGCAAAGATTCCAGTGTAGTAAATGTACTTAATCTGCATTTTGAACTGTTTTTAGGATTTAAAGACAATGAAATACATCATTTTGTGCACAAGAAAACTGTGTTGACCAGTTTTCTGACATTTTACTGATGAAATTATGATTTATGTAACTAATAAAACAGACAGTGACATTAATAGTTTGCAGCTGTAATCAGGTATTAGCTGACAGTCTGTGTGTGAGACATGATGGGACAAGAAATTTATGAAAATCTCCAGATTAATCAACTGCAGCTCTGCTCAGATTATCTCAGATACACTTTTTATTTTTACTAATTACTTAAAAATTACTGTTGCACCTTCACACCTGCAGCACTTTCATTGAATTTAAATTGGATTTATTTTTAAATATTTGAATGTATTTTTTTCTGTATTCTCTGGTTATATTTCTGTTTCTTTGCACCATTAAAACAACACAGTGAATTCCTTCAAACCTGATTCTGATTCAGCTGAAACTGAAAACAAGAAAAACGACTTGTTATTAAATTAATTTAGAGTTTCAGGTTTTGTGATTAATCTGATTATTAGAGGTGAAACTGAAGCAGCACAGCAGCAGCTCACACACACACAGAGACACAGAGACAGACAGAGGACAGACACAAGGAGACACAGCTGAAGGACAGCAGCGCAGACAGGAGGAGGACACTGCTACACACTCACACACACATTCACACACACACACACACACACACACACACACACACACACCCCGACTCACCGTCACAGTTCCCGCTCCGCTGAAGGTGACACGCGGGCAGGTCTCCCGCCGCGCGGACAACATGACCTGATGCTGCCCGCCGCTGAGCGCGAGACCATCCCTCTGCCTGCTGCCCGCGAGCAGCTCCGCTAACTAACCGAGCACGAGACGCGCTGGCTCCGCCCCCTCAGACTCTCTCTCTCTCTCTCTCTCTCTCTCTCTCTACCGCCCTCCCTCCAACACACACACACACACACACACACACACACACTGCTCAAGTTGTCTGCACGTGACGAAGCCTTAACATGGGATTAAACACAGTCAAGTGCATGCTGGGACATGAGCCTCGTGCCTGTGTGCGTCTTAAATCCCCCCAAACACACACTTGTTAGAAACACACACAGCTACACAACTTTAATTACAGCATGTGTGTGTTCTGCTGTCTTTGTGCGGACCAATCAGACTTCACGCTGTCACAGTGAGGACATGTGGAATCGTGGGGACATTTTGTGCAGCCGTCACCTCAAATTGTTGTTTAAAGAACTTTTGAGTTTCGTTCTAGAATTAACATCAGTCTGAATCCCGCTGATGTGTTTGACAATTAGCCCTAGTTAAGCCCCGCCCTTCTTTACTTTGACGTTATTTTTGTAAGTCAGCGCAGTTAGGCCCAGAACGCACTGCCTGTGTGAGCAGCGTGTGTGCGTCACAGACCCTGTTGGGATTTTTTTTCTCGCACCTGTGTTAACCGGTTGCAGCAGCCACACTGCCCGCGTGAGCAGCACTGCTCAGGAGTAGCTCGGCTGTGTCCACATGGCGTTTTTCTGCAGCAGAGACGTGGTGGCAGGGCGCTGGGGAGCCGCTTCATAAAAAACTGCTCCCAACAACATCTTGACACCAATGTTAGCTAGGTAGCTAACGCAACGCTACGTTAACAGAGGGTTGACCACAGTTAACAACAAGCCTGCAAAGTGAACAGTGGTAAAAGCACAACGCTCATTAGAATCAATTGCTCCGCGGGGACAAACAAAGGTTGAATCTTGAATCTCATCAGCAACATCCAGCAGTGCAGTTGTGCGGTCGGTTGGATGTACTGCCAAATTCACAGAAGTGACACTGGAGACGTCTTATGATGGTGAAATAAACAGCTGACAGACAATAGCTCAGGTGGACGTTCCTGCAGTCATCAGAAACCTTCTCAGAGAAGTTCATTTGCAGGCTCATTGTCATCACCAGGGTTGTGAGGTTGGTTGGATGTACTGCCAAATTCACGGAAAGAACATTGGAGACATCAGTTGACAGTCGACAGTTTAGGTGGACGTTCCTACAGTCAGCGTGCCAAGTCGACTTCAGTCCAAGTGGACATTTGTGTCAATTTTTTTTTTTAAATTGAGGCACTCTTGAGACGTCGTGTTGATAAGGATGAAGGTTGAAAACATAACGCCTGCAGCCACGTCTAGCACCAGTGTGGAGGCATAAAAAGACGCCAGCACTGAGGTGAGAAAAAGCTACGTAGACACAAGTCCTTAGTTTGTGCAACTGAAGAATATCTGCACAAACCATCAGAAACCGTCTCAGAGAAGTTCATTTGCAGGCTCATCATCACCAGGGTTGTGAGGTCGGTTGGATGTACTGCCAAATTCACGGAAAGAACACTGGAGACGTCACTCAGTTGACAGTCGACAGCTCGGATGGACATTTCATGTGATCGAACATCAGGTTTAAGTGTGACGTCCCAACACACACCATCTGTAGTAGCGACGCTGTTAATCACAGTCCAGGAGAACACAGTGTCCTACTGGAGCACTCAGAACCGTCCATAGTTGAGTGTGGAACGACGGACACTTCTCAGCCTCAACGCTCGCCATCGTTGTGACATCACAAACTCCTTAACTTTCAACAAGGCAGCTGGGGACGAAAAGGAGCCTGAGCTGGCTACAGTGAACACCACCATGTTAGTAACATGATTCTAGCGCTAAATACTGTTGTTGAACAGAAGCCATGTGTCATGATTTCGTACAACAATAACGTGAGTGCTAATGCTAACTCGCTCCGAGCTACAGCAGCACATATAATCAGCATTGACGTTGTGGTGCAGGTTTGGTTTGTGTGTGGGTGGAGACAGGACCACTGCAGGACAGTGACTGTTAAATTATTCATCAGAGAAAGTTTTATATGTTTTATTTTTCAAATGTTTTGAAAAAGAAAAGACAAAAACAAAAAACATGGAAACTGTTTTTGTTCCCAAAGTAAAAGGTTTCTTTTCAGTATCTGATGGATCCGTGTTACTGAGGCGTCTTCACAACTAAAACTTATAAAACTTAACTTTGACTTCTACACTTGTGATTATTACTTATTGATTACTGATCAGTTTTTATTGATGTTGATTAAAAACTCAGTTGGTCGTGACCTGCTGCAACAATTAGTCGATTCATTTATCAACAGAAAACTGTGATAAATCACCTCCGTCATTTTTTTTTTCAGGTATAATAAAACTGAAGATCTTATTGTCTTTGCACTGGTGGTCGGACACAACAAGTAATTTGATGACATCACCGTGAGCTCAAGGATAAGCTGACGAATATTTCCCACCGTTTTCTGCTGTTTTCGTCCAAATGTTTCACTGACAGAATAATCCATGAGGAAAATGATCAGCTCTAGTTCAGAAATTTAACAGCGATGACTTTAAGAAGATTGTTGAATAATTTAAATTAAATGTTTATTTCATGTGATGTTTGTTGGCGTTGGTATAAATCATACTCCTCACCTGACCTTCAGCAGGAAGAAACTAAACTACGACTATGAAAAACAAGACTTCTCTACCGGGACTAATGTTAAATTACAGAGTCAGAAACCGACAGAAAAAGTCAGAAACAGAAGAGTCAAACAAAACAAAACTGCAGGCAGCAGTAGAAACATGACGTGAAGACAGAAAACAGAAACACAGCCGACACGTTTTCACGTGGTTTTGTTGATGCGTTGGTTCAGGGCGTGGTCAGGAGGTAGTAGGCGGCGGCGGACAGCAGAGCTCCACCCAGCGGGACCAGGACGAAGGCGGCACACCTCCTCCACCACCTCCCTACCCTCCCTGCCTCGTCATCCACCTCCTCCCTCCTCCCCCGCTTCTTATTCCTCCGACCTCCTCGCTGCTGACGCTTCTCGAACGCCTCCAGCTCCTCCTGAACACACGGACGTCAAATACAAACTCGATATGTTATTAATTAATAAAGTTTAAAGATTTAATAATTTAGACTTAAATACAAGTTTCTGACTTAATTAATGCTTAATGAGACATTTATTAAGTTTTAATTACTGTAGATTAAACTTAGTTAACTAAGTTATTAAAGCTCAAACACTGTCTGAGGCTGAATAACAGATTGATATTATTAAGTTATTGAGGTTTATCAAGTAGAATTTTTTTTTTATTTTTATTAAAAACTCAAATGAAGGTTTACTCATGCAGTTATATTACCGATCACATTTAATTACTACTTATTAAGAAATTACTCTTATTAAAATTTACCGATGCAGTTATTACCATTAATGTATTAATCTATTAAGAAATCATTCTTGTCAATATTCATTGATGTACTTATTACCATTTGAGTACAATGTATTCTGATTTAATGCCTGTTTAGTAAGAACTCTTATTAACTTTTGATTATGCATTTATTACCACTGAAGTATCAATTTATCAAGAAATTATTCTTATTAACATTTCACTGATTCACCATGTGAGTAATAATTTGAGATTTCATTGCTTTTTTTTTTTTTGAGAATTCTGTTATCAGTGTCTACTGGTGCAGTTATAACCATGCTTGTTTCTTAAGAAATTACTTTTATGAACAATTACTGATACAATTAAAACTATTTAAGGACATATTTCTTAACTTTAATTACTTTTTCATCAACAGTTCACTGGTGCAGTTAAAACCACTTAAGCAAAAATTCTTTAAGATCTGTTTGCTTTTTTATTAATCGTTTTGTAATTAAGGTTTACAACAAATGTAGTTCTAACCATTTGGGCAATTTTAATTGAAAAGACTGAAATGCTGTTTTATTACGAACTCTGTTAATTAACATTTACTGATACAGTTATTGCCATAAAGATACTACTTCATTTTAGTGTAATGTCTTAAGATATTACTTTAACATTAACTTCCACAGTTATAACTATTTATAATAAGTATTAATTTATTAACATTTAATTGCTTTTTTAAATTAAAGTCAACTGTTATCAATGTCTACTGATGCAGTTATAACCATTTAATTACTAATTTATTCAAAGTCTACTTGCTTGTGTATTAAGAACTCTGTTAATTAACATTTACTGATGCAGTTATTACCATTTAAGTACTAATTTATTAAATTATTTAATTGCCTATTTCTTACTTTTAATTACTTTTATTACAGTTTACTGGTGCAATTTATTTGAGAAGACTGAAATGCTTTTTAATTAAGAACTCTGTTAATTAACATTTACTGATACATAAGATATTACTTTTATTAACATCAACTTAGTATTAATTTATTGTTTTTTCATAAACATTCACTGATACAGTTATAGATGTTTTAGTACTAATTTTTTAAGTTTATCATGCCATTATAACCATTTAAGTACTAATTTATTAAGATTTAATTGCTTCTTTTTAAGGATTTAATTGCTACTAATGCAGTTATTACCATACATGTACAATCCAGTATTAATTCTGTAATTACTGACAGATATTGTACCGATGTAGTTAAAATCATTTCTTTACATACAACATACTTGTTAGTTCAGATTTATGAGCTCACTGATTAAGAACTTAACTTGTTAAATTAACGTCCTGTTTCCTGACTGAAGTCACAGTTCAGTTATTAAAGACTTAAATACTGATTAATTGACTTTAACTAGTTCTTATTAAAATCATTTAAATAATAAAGTGTAGACTCACCTGAAGTCTCTTCTGCTCCTCCTCCTGAGCTGCTCTCTGCTCCGCTTCCTTCAGCTGAACACACACACACACACACACACACACACACACACACACACACACACACAGAGGTTAGTGTGTATCCAAGTGTGACACACTCAGTCAGTGTACAGGCGTGTGTTTATTTGTGTACCTGGCTGACTTTCTTCTGCTGGTCTTTGCAGGCGTCGTCACACTGAATCGACTGATCCGACAGAGAGCACGAGAACTCCTGCACACACACACACACACACACACACACACACACACAGAAGATGAGTATGTGTTGAAAGACAGCAGCTGTGAATGTTACAGAGAAACTACAGTCTGTGTGTGTGTGTGTGTGTGTGTGTGTGTGTGTGTGTGTGTGTGTGTGTACCTTCTTGATCCTCTTGCAGGGACACCTGAGCTTCACCTTCTGCTGACACTTCTCCTCACACACACCCGGATGACACACCTGCTTACAGCGGTGACCACAGCTCAGCTACACACACACACACACACACAGAATAAACACACACACACACACACACACACACTGTGTCACACTGTGGTTCTCAGTGAGGCAGAGCAGATCTACAGACAGTGTGTGTGTTTCTCCAACATGATCCTGTTTCATCAGTGACTCTGACCAATCAGAACACAGAACACAGACTGTTGGAACGACTCAACACTACGTCTCACACACAACTGCACAGGAACACAGTGACACACACTAATGCTCGAAAACACAGTGTTTTATCAATGCAGTGTCCTGATAAAACACACTGTCCTGATAAATACATCTCACATACTGTACACAGAGAAACAGTGACACACACTAATGCTCTAAAATACAGTTCAATAAAGGAAAAAAAGTATTGATGCAGTGTCCTGATAAAACACAGTGTCCTGATAAAGTGTGCAGTGTCCTGATAAAACACAGTGTCCTGATAAACACAATTTCTTGAGAAAACTGTGTCCCAATCAAACTGTCCTAATAAAGCACACTGTGTCTTGATGAGATACAATAACCCCTAATTAAACACATTACACCCTGACAGAACTCATGAAGGGTGATTGATTACTATACTAATGATAACATAATTCCAGCAGCAGGAGCTGTCCACACTCCTGGTTCTGACTGAGTCCAGCATGTATAGATGTGTCTCTGTCCACATAGGAAGGTAATGATCATTGAATGGCAAGTTATCATCACTTCCAGTGGACCTTACATCAGCATCGAACAACACACGTGTTGTACACTGATAAAAACTGGTTTTGATGTTTACTGACTTTTTAAATTTTGGGCTGCAAACATCTTGATCCTTTTACCATCTTTGATGTCGAAGAAAACTCCAGATTCGCATCTTGTTTTCTTTTTAACTGAACTGGAAAAATCAATTTTATCAGCTGAAGCTGTCAAAAGGAATCAGTCGGGGCTCGCTGTGCAAACTTTCCACTGCGTACGTTTGTTATTCCAACTCTGTGTGTGTGTTGAGGCTCTAAGGAGCTTAAGTTACTGCAGACTGTGAAAACACACACACACTAACACACTCTTCAAACAAACATCTGACTGTGTGTGTGTGTGTGTGTGTGTGTGTGTGTGTGTGTGTGTGTCAGTGCCAGTAAGTGACAGAATGAAAACACTAAATCATTCCCAGGTGAAAGTAAAACACACTCAGAGAGATACTAAGTGTGTGTGTGTGTGTGTGTGTGTGTGTGTGTGTGTGTGTGTTGTCTGGCGCCACAGAGCTAAATTGATTATTGGAGAGAGAAGAATGGGGAGTATTGTGTTACTGCTGCCATGACACTGACAATTATCGATTATTGATCATGAAGGAAGGAAAGCAGAAGAAGCAAAGGAAGGAAGGAAGGAGAGAAGGAAGAACAGTGTGATCTCCCAACACTATTTTCTGCATGGTGACAGTAATAAGACGCAGGTGACTCCACTTCTACAGTCTGATAAACAAGTCCCATGATGCAATGGGGCCCTTTTCGAGGTCTCCATAGATGGGTGTTGGTCTTGTCTGTGTGTGTGTGTGTGTGTGTGTGTGTGTGTGTGTTCACCTCTTTAGGACACTGGTTGTTGCAGGAGCCCAACTCCACTTTCGTCTTGTCATCAGCTGATGTCAACTTCCTGCACAGACAAAAACAATCATTCATATTCAATATAACTTTATTAGTGATCAGATTAATGTGTGTATCGATAACAAAGGAACTTGAACCTGCAGTAACTTATGTTTTTGTCTGCTTGTTTGCAGCAGAAACTTCAACATATCTTGTGATCAGTTTCTTTATTCCGTATCCAACAGTAACAGAGCAACATGATGAGTCATTAGGAGTCTGCAGGCCTTATTCAAAACATCTAAAGCTCATGACGCAAGTGCTTTTTGGGTGTGTCCAATTCTTCTTTTGCTAGTTAACTGGGCCATTATGTGGGTGCAAAGTAAGATACAAGGGTCAAAGTGGTTGTATTTAGTCCCTTAATTTATCACAGGTGTGCTGTGGGCTTAACATGAATTCAGCCAATCAGAGTGTCGTCTCCTTTTCCTTTTAAAAGACAGGCACACCGGGTACACTGCTGTTTACATGACGGATTTGTCAGAAGTGGAGCAGCGAGGAGTTTTCTGCTGAATAATGCAGTTGGAGCAGTGATGTCACTGCAGATGATCTCAAAACTAAAAAGTGTGGATACAAACCCGACAGAGGAAACAGAACTAAACGTTAAGCTTCTGAAATAATCAACCAGGTTAAACTGCTCCTTGTGTGTAAATATGCACAGCTTCCCCCTTAGTCTGACAGCAGCTCTGCAGCTCTGCTCTGATCTCTGCCTCATTCACATTTTACAGAATATACAAGCAGCAAATATCATAACTATAAACTGTAGTTATAAACCTGACAGAGAAAACAGAACTTAACTTTTAGGTCCTGAAAAAAAATTAATTAAGTAACGTTGCTTCTGTTTCTTGCTCTGCTCTCTGCTATGTTGACATTTTACACAATATCACTGCAGCAATTATCAAAACTAAAACTTTACAAAGCTAAGCGTTTAGCCTGTGAAATAATGGATATATAGCACTTAATTGATCCCAAACTGATCCCAATAATCAAAGTGTCGCTGCTCCTGCTGTGTAAATGTGCACAGCGTCTGTCTTGTCTGACTGCAGCTCTGCCCTGATCTCTGCTACGTTCACATTTTACAGAATATTATTGTTATTATTGTTTCTGCCTTTATTGATAGGACAAGACAGACGAGCAGGAAAGATGAAAGAGACAAGGGTTGACACACAGCAAAGAGCCATGGACTGGAATCGAACCTGTGCCGCTGCAAAGAACTCAGCTGATGTGGTGCACACACTCAGCCACAGGTCGCCTCTTCAGCCACTCTCTAACCTGCCGTTACTCTTTGATCAGTCACTGTCTGATGAATCACCTCAGCAGATGTAAATAAACATGTTTAAGGTGTGTTACTGTACTGACGTGCACTCCACGTAGAGCATGCTGATCTTGCAGTGGCAGCGCTGGCGGATCATCTGGCTGCAGGTGGGGCAGTCGCCAGGGTGACAGGGGCGGGAGCAGGGGTGAGGGCAGCCGGGAGGGCGGGGCTTAGAGCAGCCCTCCTCACACACCTCACACTGCAGAGAGACGGAGAGATGTGATTGGTCAGATCAGTTTATAACAGAAACCGAACATGATGCTCTTTACTGCCCTACATGAAACAGCTTTGTCAGCTTGTGTCTTTTAGGTGTCGATAAATATTTATCAACACATTTTTCACCAACTCCACATTCAGTGTTTTAAAGAGTTGCTACGTATCATACATGAAGTTCCTATAAAGATCCTCACCTTGTTGCTGTTGGTAACCAGGTGACACTCGTGGCTGCAGTTGTGGTTTCCGCAGGTCAAAGGTCGTCCGCAGGGTCGTTTACAGGAGAATCGTCCCTGACGGTGACACGGCACTGGGCTGACCTGAGCGACACACACACACACACACACACACACACACACACACACACACACACACACACACACACACACAGTTCAGTCCAGACGTCTTTATTAAGTATCTGTGAGTTCTGACCTCGTCTGTAGGTGAGTGTGTGTGTTGAATGCAAAGTGGGCCTAAATGGGATGAAATGGAAGAGAGGGAGACAGAGAAGGACACAGCAGACGAATCAAGAGAGAGAGGACGAGGTCAGGAGGACAAACTAATAATGGAGATGTTTGGAAAAGAAAACACCACCAAGAGGAGAGGAAGAGGAGGAGGAGGAGGACAAGATGGGAGGAGGAGGAGGAGGAGGAAGTGATAAATCTTAAAACGATAGCTGAAGACTTTACATTACAGTGTGTGTGTGTGTGTGTGTGTGTGTGTGAGATGACCCGGGATTAACTGGTGAAACACTAGTTAAACTGGGAGACAAACATGACGGAAACAGACTGGTTCTCACCTCGTGTTCTCCAAAACAGGCCCTGAAACACAAACACAGAGAGACTGACTGTAACCACTGACTCCCATTTATTTTCCAGACATTAATGTTTTTAATTAAATTCTGACAACACTGAAGCAAATGTGTCATCGACCAGTGTGAGGAACATCATAGATTACTGTCCAACATTAAAACGAGACCTTAACTTCATGTCATTAAAAGATAACTAAATAAACAGGAATGATAATTAAATAATAAATACATTAAAACATTAAAAATATACAAATAAATAACTTTATTTGCACATTGTGTAAATGTCAAAGACTTAGTTCACATTCACTCAATTTACTTGTTTGTTTCATTCACATCATTTCATTTCAAACATCACATTCACTCCTATTTCTACCTTTTATTTCCATTCACTGCAAACACTTCAAAATCACAATTTTTGTTCCATTCATCCAATTGACCTCCATTCACTTTATTTTTGCATGATCACTTGGGTGACTGAAGCCTCACATTCACTTCTGTTATTGTTTAACTTTCATCCAGTCACTTTCCACTGACCTCCATTCACTTTATTCTTCTTTACGTTAATTCATTTATTTTCTGTTTACCTCCATTCAATTTCTTCACTACTTCTCTTTATTAACTGCATTTTCTTTTTTTAATCTCTATTCTAATCCTAGTTTCTTGTACCTGTTAGTATTTTTTATTTTATTTCTTATTTATTAATCTGTATTTATTTTTGTCTATGTGCTGCTGCACCATCAGCGTTTCCTTTCTGAGGATCAATAAAGATTTCTCTTATTCACCGTCTCGTTTCACTTCATCTTTAATTTAAATAATCTTTATTGGCAGGAACATCACTGCCAAAGATAAATTACATATTGTCTAAGACAAGGAAACTAAATTAATTATTTTATTGACTTCACTTCTTTCTCAGAATCATCATCATTCACTTCACTTTCAAAGTTTGTATTTCTGCCGATACCCGATTATTTACAGTTTATTATGACCGAATGTTGAATGACTGCACAGTAACACCTGTGAGGTCGACACACACATTGAACACACACACACACACACACACACACACACACACACACAGTAACACACACAGTAGCACACACACACACACACACACACACACACACACATTAACATACACACACACACACACTGTGTCGGTCCTGTTTGTGGCTGCTGGCCAGAGTTTCCTCAACGTCAACACACACTCGCACACAGATGGTTGGTGTTGGTCGCTCACTGCGTCACAGAGCTGCAGGCAGCTGGGCAACACAACTGTTGTACACACACACACACACACACACACACACACACTACACAGCATGCAGTGTGTTTTGTAATCTCAGGTCTAATGATCCATGACAGGACCACAGAACCTTGAGATCTGTGTGTGTGTGTGTGTGTGTGTGTGTGTGTGTCGTCTGGGCTCCTCGTGGTGAAAACAAAGAACAGTCATTTAAATGTCTGCAGCAGGCGACACACAGAGAGGGACTCCACCTCTTGTTCAGTTTCATTTATTCACCTGTGTGTTCATACTGACACACACTGAATGTTTCCATGTGAACATACAACACGTTTCACCTCCATCTGAACCAGAAGCTCAATAAATCCTCAGATCTCAGCTGAGACAGGACCTGGTCTGTGTCTCTAACGTCCTCACACTCCTGAAGGGTTTTCCATCGAGGCAGACAAATTAAAATCCTCGTTTATTTGAATAAATCTCACTAGTTTAAATGACAGATCTGTGTCATTACCCATTGTCCAATGGGATGGTGTGAGAGGCGGGGCTTCTGTGGTGGTCACAACAAGTTTACAGCTGGTAAACAATGGAGGAGAAACTGGTGGTAGTGGTTGCTGGATATCCAGAGCTATACGGCCTGATGACAGACAGCAGGTTGTCAAACTGCCTCAGAGTCGTCCTAAAATCTGCCTGTAAACGTCCATGATGGAGGAGAAGCTCCTGGACCAACTGGTGGTTCTCCATGATCCAGCCTCTTTTTTAGGGTCTCATGTACCCACACAGATCTCTGTTTATCTGCTGACAGCCTCTCACCCTCAACCACAGCTACAGACAGACCCTCTGCCTCAACATGGCAGCAGCTACACACTGATTACTGCAGGCTGAATAAACTGTAGAGTGATTACACGTGAAGGTGAGGGTGAGGAGGTGATGGGTGGTTGCCTGGCAACAATAAAAGCAATTTAAAAACAAAACAAAAATGGCAGTCTGCCTCATGATTTGATCTGATCAGAGCAACGCTGATTAGACGAGGCTGAATCGTGTTCATGGAACAACTTGAGTCTTTGTTAACTCAAACAGGCCACTTTCAATTAATCACAGATCTCCTTAACGGCGCTGATGGAGTATCACTCAATCAACAGAGTCCAGTCGGGCACAGACTTTGTTTAATTCTGTGTTCACTCTTTTATTCCAGTCAGTGTTACTTTTCATTACAGTTCACTGGGATGCTATTAATGTGAAAATCCTGCAGGAAGTGTTTCATGTCCTCCACAGTAAAAACGATGAATCAGTCAGTGAATGACGACAGCAAAGTTCTGTTTGATCAGCTGAGTGTGTCACAGCATTCATGCGTTTGTGCGTTCATGTAATCTCTTTCAATAACACATATATATATATATATGTGTGTGTGTGTGTGTGTGTGAGACCTACGTTGGTATGGGCACTTGACAGGGCAGACAGGGCAGAGCTTTCTGGACAAACGCCGGTTCAGACGGCTGCTCCCACGGACCGGCCAACTGCACCTAAACACACACACACACAGGAAAACATCCAAACATCATTTCTTCTCACTGACAGAACAACAGGAAACTGACGACAGATCAGATGACGGCGCTCTGACACACAAACATAAATAAAGAAATAAATAAACACTTTATCATCCTGTTAGTTAGTCTGAGATCAACCAAACAAAAACAATCACTTTAATTTCACAGCTGAAGAAGGTGCAGCTCATTTTCCTTGATGAATCATTTGGTCCACAAACATTAGTGCACAGTGTCCAATAAACATTTCCAAACCTGAAAAAAGTAAATTCATTTAACATTCGACTGAGGAGAGCAGCAAGTCTTCACATCAGACAACCTGAAAATATCATGTTTTGTATTTTCGCTTTAAAATAAACTGAAACCATGAAGTGATTGTCAGTTAATAGCTGCAGATTAATTCTCTGTCCAGCAGTGACTCATCGCTGCAGCTCTAGTTTCATAATATCTGTTATTAATGCGAAGCTGCAAAGGAACAATATTATCACAAATACATATATGAGTAGGGCTGTGACAACACAGGTATTCATGTTGAACTGTTCAACACGAGGCTTTCGGTTCAGTACGAATGACAAACTGAACGATCCTGTTACATCTGGAGAACTAGTGCCACCGCTCTGCGGTTATATGACTCCGCCCACCAATTCAGTATCTGACCAAATGTCTCCCCCTTCTGTTGCTGAGATATGACGTTAAAACATGATGATGTCACAGTCAAGCTGACCTTTGACCTTTTGACCTTCATTATTTTATCCTGTCAGACATTTGTGTCAAGTTTGGTCAGAATTAGTGGATGAATTCTTCAGTTATGGACAAAAACATGTTTTGTGAGGTCACGCTGACCTTTGACCACAAAATTCTTATCAGTTTATTCTTCAGCCCAAGTGGACGTTTGTGCCAAATTTGAGGAAACTCCTCCAAGGCCTTCTTGACATATTGCATTCACAAGAATGAGACAGACACAAGGTCACAGTGACAAGGTCACCGCTGACCTCCAATTTCTAATCGGTTCATTCGTGACTCAATTTGTGCCAAATTCAAAGACATTCCCTCATGGTGTTCTTGAGATATCGTGTTCATGAGAATGCGACAGACACAAGGTCACAGTGACCTTGACCTTTGGGATATACGATTTCATCACTTTATTATTTTATCTTGTTCGACATCTGTGTGAAACTGTCATAACTGCTGTGTGAATTCTTGATTTATGGCCCAAAACATATTTTTCAAGGTCACAGTTACCCTTGACCTTGAAATACAGTTCAACTTATTCTTCTTCCAAGTGAATGTTTGTGCCAAATTTGAAGAAATTCCCTCAAGCTGTTCTAGAAATATTGCGTTCATGAGAATGAGATGGATACAACATCCCAGCGACCTTGACCTTTGACGAGCACGGGCCAGAAAAACAGATGGACAACCCAAAAACATCATACCTCCAGTCACGGCTGTCACCAGCGCGGAGGCTGGCTTAGCAGCTAAGTCAAAGTAAAAGAACAGCGGCCCAATGTGTCCATAAAGTCTGACCTGTTGGGACTTGACCAGCACGCGGTCGTGGCAGGGCTGCGGGCAGGTGTGGCTGCAGCCGGGCAGCGGCAGCAGGCAGGGCTGTCTGCAAGGGGGGCAGGGCCCGGGGTGGCAGCGGTGGCTCTCTCTGGTCGGGTGGTGGCAGGATGGAGGACACCTGGAGGGGACAGCAGGGTGGAGGATGTGGTGACTGAATCAAGGTTACAGGTGAGGTGGAGCAGGTGATGGTGCTGTGGGAGTTTACCTGCAGGTCTCTTTACAGCGAGGAGGTTTAGTGCTGCGTTCTCGCCCGCAGGGGACGGCCAGGGAGGTGGAGCCACAGGAACATCTGACCTGCACCGACTCAGGACAGGGATAACAGCTACCTGAGGGACAGGTGAGACGGCTTCACTTATTCACATATACACATATAACTTTTTGGTGGTTGTCTTTATAATGACGGGACTGTGGGTCGTTTAGCTCCTGATATTTCTCGACCTCAGCAACGTCTTCATCGTCATTTTCAAGTGGTTTAATTGTTGGTGCCGCTGTCATTAAGACAACAGGATCACTTTCTGTTTCCTTGAGAGCCGAGCGACTATCGTGAATCGACTGTCATGTATTTGCTGTGACCTCATGTCGGCAGTATTTCTGCACAAGGTCTTTGAGGAGTCTGGATTTTGTCCGTCGACACTCTCTCTGCTGTGGCTTCTATAAAGAGTCCCATCAACATAACACACACAAGTGTTTACCAGCAGATAGCAACGAGTGTGTGTGTGTGTCACAGCTGACACAGATAACACCCACACTGGCAGGTTAAATTCCAGTCTTTGGCTCCATGTTGAACGACTCGCAGTGTTTCCAGTAGATCAGCTGTGTTGGGGGGTGACGGCAGTGTGGATAACTGGTACATTTTAATTAAATAAAAGCTAATAAGTCAGATAAACATAAATAAAAGCCCGATCTCATAAAGTAAAATAAAATAAAATATAATAGTAAAGAATTTTTAAAAGATCGCCTATTTCATATTATTTATTTTTTGTACAGGATGTAACAGGTAATCGTCTTCTTACAGGTGTCAGACACTTCAGTGCTCTTTAAGACATTTTCATGATCCATTTAACCACATTTAAAACCCCTGACGCTCATTCTTGCTTCAGCTGTATTTGAGTTGCTACAGGGAGCTAAGTGAAGGTCCGTTTCTGCCGGCCGCCACTGCAAATTATATCAGAAACCCTAGTGACTCTAGGGCTGCAACTAACGATTATTTTCACTGTCGACCAATCTGTCGATTATTTCTTCGATTAGTCGACTAATTGTTTTATTGAAAAATGTGTTAAAATGTTGAAAAATGTCGGTCTGTCTCGCCCAAACCCCAAAATTACGTAATCTAATTTCTTGTTTCATACTCGCCAAAGGGTTTTAGTTCACCGTCATGGGAGAGTGTGTAAAGCTGCCGATATCTGAACGTAAGAAGCTGCAATAAGAGTGTTTTGGGTACTTTTATATGAAGAATGACTCAATGATTAGTCGACTACTAAAAGAGTCACAGATTATTTTAATAGTCGATTAGTCATCGGTTAGTTGACTAATCATTGCAGCTCTAGTGGACTCCATTTCTCAGCTGATGTTAGCTCCATTAGCGCTGTAGCAGAGCTGAAGACAGACACAGCACTTAGGAACAAGCTTAACGTCACATCCCTCAGATTTTCCCAGAAAATTCGTCCCAAATCTTTTGCAAAGAAATCAGTCCACAGGCTGTTAGAGGCAACACAGGAGGTCTTTAAAATCACAATCTGTTCATTAATTAGCAATAAAGAAGGATTAAAACGAGGGCTGCACAATTAATCAAAATATTACTGAAATCACAACATGGCCACGCGCAACATGTGTCACAACATCCCATAATAAATGAAGCATTGTGGTGTCACAGAGGAGCCTCGGCCTGCACATCATACTCCAGAGGTAAGACGGTCCCTCCAGGACGCTGTGATTCCAACGATTAATACAAATTCAGCCAGTCCAAACGAATTCTGCGTAACCTCAGAAGTTCATCAAACTGACTGAACTTTATGGCAAATTTGACTGTTTAAATGGTTAAAACTACTCTCAGGAGTAGTGATGAGGTCACGTAGCGCTGTTCGCTCGTTGTGACCAAGCAGAGAGAAGACGACGTCCGTCAGCGCCGCGTCAAACAGCAGCAACAGCTAATGCCACGTTTTTCACGGAGAAAGGTCACAACGTGTTTTACAAGGGCAAAATATAACATGCAATACCTGAACTGTGTGAACAGGTGAGTCTTCAGCTTTAAACAGAAACCACAGAGTCAGCAGACGGTGAGGAAACAGGAAAGCTCGATCACCACGGGTCTGAAGGCGAGTGCGAGGGACAGACAACACGTTCAGGGCATTTGATCGCAGAGAGCGAGCTGGAGAATATTATATCAGAATTTGTTTAATATCGGTGTCTGTCACGGAAATCCAGCGTTGGGTTCACAAAGATCACAGCTGTCAGTTTTAACGAGCGCAGACGGTGACTTTCTGATTCTGGATCAGTTTGAGATCATTAATAGCTCTGGTTTGTCGTCCATGGCAACAACAGCTGAGACTCACGGTCAAGTTTATTTATCCAGGATCGTTAAAAGTCGTCATGTGAACTCACTGGTTTAGTTCGTCGGTAATAAACACACACACACACACACACACACACACACACACACACACACACACACACACACACACAGAGGGCACAGTGTCAGCTGTTATCTGTGTGCTGATGTGCGTTGGCGGCGGTGTGACCTTCTAAAAAAGGTCAGAGCAGCCAATCAGCAGGCAGACACACAAATAAATCATCTTTAATCTATTCAGCCAATCAGGAGGCAGACGGACGCATAAATTATCCTTTTTATCGTTCAATCAGGAAACAATAGACACAGGAAGCTGCCTGTTATTGTACACACACACACACACACACACACACACACACACACCATTAATAAAAGGATTAATGATGTTCAGCAAGAAGGAGAGGTCAACTTTTTCCCACAATCAAATGTGTGTGTTATCAGCTGGAACAAATGTCAGCACACACACACACACACACACACACACACACACACACACACTTGAGGAGGTGTTATGGGTGAGAATTTTCCTGCGTTTGACCTTTGACCTTCCACCAGCTGTGACTCCGTCAACAAATCACAATGTATCTGACAGACAGTGATGTGATGTGACGTCCTGTGTGTGTGTGTGTGTGTGTGTGTGTGTGTGTGTGTGTGTGTGGGAGAGTTGTTTTATAACACAGGGAGAGGTGAGGTAAAGATCAGAGTCGGTGGAAAGTAACTCAGAACATGTACTGAAATATAATTTGAGGTACTTGTACTCAAGTATTTCCATGTTCTGTAACTTAATACTTCAGCACATTGATCTGACAGCTGTAGTAACTTCTTCCTGTGTGTGTGTGGGGCAGATGAGACGCTCTGACAGCTCTGCACTAACATGATCAGCTTCTCCTCCATATTGATCACACACTGATATTTACTGAGGGAGGAAAGAGATCTGTCAGCTGTGACTGGCTGGACCTCGTCACATGACACGTGGTGCATGCTGCTGCGATCCGAGAGCTGAACTCATTTTATCTCAGGGTGCAGCTCTGGTGTTTGAGCGCACCTGCTGCACGTCTGCATTACAAACACTGCTACTGACGGCGCAAAGATTGCAACATGTGTCCGAGTCCTTATTATAGATGCAACAATTCAGAAGACGTGTTTCTTGTTCATTTACGTGACATTAAAGTCATCTTGTAGTTTTTATCTCACTTACTCTGTTTCTAATTTGCGATAAGATGAAGACAATCGTCACTGATGTATTTCAGTCCAGAGCTGTGTGTGTGTGTCAGAGCCTCTCAGCTTGCTGCATGTGTGTGAGGGGCGGGGCCAGCTCTGCCACTCTGTGTCACACACACACTTCACGAGCTGATGCCAACACGGTTTGTCGCCACCGCTTTCTATAGACGCGTGCTTTTATAGACACTTCTTTCTAGACGCGTGCTTTTATAGACGCTTCTTTTTAGACGCGTGCTTTTATAGACGCTTCTTTAGAGACGCGCGCTTTTATAGACGCTTCTTTCTAGATGCATGCTTTTATAGACGCTTCTTTCTAGACGCGTGCTTTTATAGACGCTTCTTTCTAGATGCATGCTTTTATCGACGCTTCTTTCTAGACGCGCGCTTTTATAGATGCTTCTTTCTAGATGCATGCTTTTATAGACGCTTCTTTCTAGACGCGTGCTTTTATAGACGCTTCTTTAGAGACGCGCGCTTTTAGACGCTTCTTTCTAGATGCATGCTTTTATAGACGCTTCTTTCTAGACGCGTGCTTTTATAGACGCTTCTTTAGAGACGCGCGCTTTTATAGACGCTTCTTTCTAGGTGCATGCTTTTATAGACGCTTCTTTAGAGACGCGCGCTTTTATAGACGCTTCTTTCTAGATGCATGCTTTTATAGACGCTTCTTTAGAGACGCGCGCTTTTATAGACGCTTCTTTCTAGATGCATGCTTTTATAGACGCTTCTTTCTAGACGCGTGCTTTTATAGACGCTTCTTTAGAGACGCGCGCTTTTATAGACGCTTCTTTCTAGATGCATGCTTTTATAGACGCTTCTTTCTAGACGCATGCTTTTATAGACGCTTCTTTCTAGACGCGCGCTTTTATAGATGCTTCTTTCTAGATGCATGCTTTTATAGACGCTTCTTTCTAGATGCATGCTTTTATAGACGCTTCTTTCTAGACGCTTCTTTCTAGACACGCGCTTTTATAGACGCTTCTTTCTAGATGCACGCTTTTATAGACGCTTCTTTCTAGACGCGTGCTTTTATAGACGCTTCTGTTTAGATGCGCATAGACACTGAAAAGTTAAAATATTTTCAACTTTTTGAGCATCAGACGTCAGTAGCAGCATTCGTCATTGTCGTCATTGGCCCAGGCAGCCAATCAAATCCTCCTTCCTGTTTTGTTGTGGCAGTTTACGGCAGTTACGAGCGACAGACAACACAATGCAATCCGAAGACGAGAAACATTTGATTTTTAAGAATTATACAACACACGCACACTTCAGTACTCGAACAAACACAGGAGGGGACACGCATGGAGCTGTGCGAGCAGCGCGAAGAATTTGTCTGGTGAGTACAGTGTAAGTGACGACGACTAGCATATTATCGTCGTAGCAGCTAGTTAACTTTCAGACAGTGGGATATGTGAGAGGGCTGGTTACCTTATTTCATAGTTCACAGTGTTTGTGCTGCATTTTCATGTATGAAAAGTGCTTTATAAACAAAGTTGGATTTGAGCTTGTGATAGTTTCACGTAAGCTACTGTCTCTACTGTCTTTGAGGGAAACACTATATTCAAGAGGAGACAGAGGGAGATGACAGGAGGAGTGTTTGTGTGTGTGTGTGTGTGTGTGTGTGTGTTACCTTGGTGACAGCCGGAGGGACACTTGTGGTTGCGACACCCCAGAGTTCGACCGCAGCTCTGGTCACACGGAGGGCAGTTACCGGGGCAACACTGGAACACAAGGCACCATGGGAAACAGAGTTTAAACAGACTCCTGCTGTTTCTTCGTCTTTTCGTTTGTCTCCACGGTGACGGAGGATTTTTCCCCGCGTCTAAACCGAGTTAAAGTTTCTTAAGCGTGCGGAGAACATCACAGGTGACATTCACACGACATTCAGCGGGACGCTTTGAGTCCACACGGATGAAAATCACATGTTGTTATCAGCGCGCAGAGTTAAAGCTCGTCCCGTCACATCACACACGCGTCTGACGCTCAACCTTTAACTATCAGATCACACTCTGATTAGACAGCATCACCCTGACATTTACACCAGCACACACACACACACACACACACACACAACACTCACCATCTTTATCATCCTCATCATCCTCTTCATCTAAACATGAGGCTCAACTTCTGGATCCTGACATTTGGATCGTTTGATGATTCTTAACGTGACTCACAGATGATTTCTCCTCTGGATGTGTCAGTGTGTTCAGCCTTAATGTTGGCTGATGTCACACACACAGACTGAAGGACACATGGATTTATGATGAGGATGATGATGCTGTGTACTGACCTTCCTCCTGCACTGGTGTCTCTGACAGCTTCTGGTTTTTGGACACTTGGAGTCACACAGGTATTCTTTATGACACGGCATCAGCTTCCTGTATTTACCACACCTGCACTCCTTCTCCACCTCCTGACGGGCACACACACACACACACACGGACAGGTTTAGTGTTTTCTGTTTATGTGTGTGTAAGTGTGTGTGTGTGTGTGTGTGTATCTCACCTGTCTGCAGGTCTCACAGCTCCCTCTGTGACATCTCATCGAACAGGTGTGTTTTCCACATGACAGATGCCGGTCACACGTGTCGCCGCATGGCAGCACTTCCTCAGTGCACGGCAGAGACGACTCTACACACACACACACACACACACACACACACACACACACACACAAACAGATTAGAGATTAGATCAGATTAAAATGAATTATGTGGAGTCACTGGATCGATTCAATAAATCCTTCAAACAGATGAAACATTTTAAATAAATAATGTTGCTGACATTTAAGATTTTGTTAGAGTGTGTGTGTGTGTGTGTGTTTCTCACTGGTCTTGCCGCAGGGACAGGATCTGCTGACG
Organism: Epinephelus cyanopodus; assembly: GCA_026686955.1. Classification (NCBI taxonomy): domain Eukaryota; kingdom Metazoa; phylum Chordata; class Actinopteri; order Perciformes; family Serranidae; genus Epinephelus; species Epinephelus cyanopodus. The sequence continues at coordinate 1,789,302 of CM048934.1, read as the reverse complement.
GAGCGAGGACACGGAGAACAAACTCCATCATGACACAAAACCTCACAGGTGTGATTCCCACAGGAGAGAGGGGAGCCACACACCTGAGAGGAGGAGGAGGAGGAGGAGGAGGAATAGGAGGAGGAGGAGGAGGACAGATATTTAGTGACATTCCTGGGACTGTGATTAGAGCATGAAATATACTCTGCAGCCCTTTAGAGTCCTGGAGAGCAGGACACAGTCACAGAGTGTAGTTTTACCTGTTGACAGTTCCACTGGGGGCTGGCACAGGGTCTCTCTGCTTTCTCTTTCCCACACACACACCTCTGAACACTGACTCTTGGACAGGGAGAGCACTCTGACACACACAGAAACACACACAGAAACACACACAGGACTCAGTCAGGTTGAATTTGTGCAGGACTCCTGCAGCCTGAGACACGTTAGATTTAAGACTTTTCACTCAGAATGAAATTTAAAACCAATTATACAACAAATAAAAAACAAAACATGAGCCAGCATCAGTTCCTGAGGATCAGGAATAAAATAAATACAACCTCATGTTATGAGAATCATGTTGCCACACTGACTCTGAAACTTTCATGCGTCGTTAGTGTTTTAAGTTTTAGGAACAGGTTTGGTTTTCCGTGTCAGTCAGAGTCTTTAAACACGTCGGACCACGAGTCAGTGAAGAAAATGCGGCGGTGGGACGCAGCTGAGATGAGAAGAGGAACAGGACGCACGGTACGCTTTCATAACTCATTTTCAGTGAGGTCACGCTGACCTTTGACCATCAAAATGTAATCAGTTCCTTCTTGCAGGGATGCAAACAGGTGCATGGTTGAAAAAGAGAGGTGTCAAAGAGAAATTCTGATATTAAAATACACGAACACTAATTTGGAAGAATGTTGTGTATTCCAAAATTGCTGAAATATAAGCTATTATAATAAATATGACTGCCGCTGTTTTTTTTTTTTGTTTGTTTGTTTTTTCTTTCTTCTCAGCTCTTTAGAAACTATCATTATATTATTTGGCGCTGCAGATGCTTCATATACAGGTCAACTCACACACTTGTGAGTAAAGCATATAAGAGGAGAGGAGAGGGCTCCATCTGATCTCTTCATAAACTAAAGTTATATTATTTTGCGCGTGAGCACACTAGACCGACCAGAGTCCGAGCCCGGCTAGAGCCCACAGCTCAGCACTGTATACACAGTCAATGGAGCGGAGCCTGTGTTGCATTCAGGCGTTGCAGCATTGTTGTCTGCTCATTTCGTTTTAGTGGAATTATTAATCAGACTCTTCCACGTCCACGCCAACGCCCCAACCCCTCAAGAAAAAAGTGAGAGTTGCTGAAAAGTGATGCTGTTTGAATCCCTGTTCTTGACTCACAGTGGATGTTTGCGCCAAATTTCAAGAAACTGGTAGAACTCTTGAGATGTTGCGTCCATGAGAATGAGACAGATGTACGTAAGTATGTACAGGACAACATGGTAACATAATTCCTCTGGCTGTCGGCGTGAAGGCATAAAAATTATTCATGAATTCAGTGTTTTTTACAAATTAATTTAAGTCAATTTAATACCAATAATTTATTTTTAGATTCATTAGTTTAACGCCCTCAAAGACGTTTAAAGAACCATGTTGTGACGTTTTCTAACCAACAGTGAGGACGTGTTGGACGGTCCTCTCTTCTTCAGACGCCTGTTTGAGGGTCCAGGTGAGAATTCGGTTAAGGTTAAGGTATGGGAAAGGTTGAGGTTGAGGTTAAGGTTAAGGTTAACGTAAGGGAAAGGTTGAGGTTAAGGGTTAGGGTAAGGGAACTTTGCTTTATGTCCTCACAAATACAAAAGAACAAAATCTTGTGTGTGTACCTGTGTGACAGGGCTGCGTACAGGTGTGCTGTTTGCAGGGTAACAACTTGCTGCACTGCTGCTGACACGACCAGGCCTGCGGAGACAACACACACACACACACACACACACACACACACACACACACACACACACACACAGAGTTGTAGAAACTGTAACTCAGTCCAGTAACACACACTGAAACAGCAGCTGATCTTCTGAAGGTGTACCTTGTTGCTACAGCGACGGGGGAGGGGCTTAGCTTTGCCACACATACAGGAGACGGACACCATCTTTGGACACGGCGGACAGGGACCTGAACACACACATTCAGACACTCTGTTCAAAATCAAATGTTAAAAATACCGACAGTGTAACAAACAGCAGATTCATTAACTGTGACAGACTTTAGGCCCCATGACATTAATTATCCTCATTAATCCCGTCATGACTGGAGCTCTGATGAGACATCAACAAGGACTTATCTGTGTGTGTGTGTGTGTGTGTGTGTGTGTGTGTGTGTGTGTGGTTACCGGGGTGACAGAGCAGCAGACAGGTGTGTCCACAGGTGGGTTTGAGCTCCTTCTGACAGACGGAGCCGCAGGAGTGAGGAGCCAACCAGGGATCAGCCGGAGGATCCTGCAGCTTCCCACAGTAACACATGTACCTGATAATAAAAACAGTCTTCAATAAGTTTTGTTTTGTCCAACAAACCAACAACAACTAAAATATATTTACTTTCCTATCATGTAAGGAGCAGCTAATCTTTAAAGATATGTACAGCCTCATATGAGTCAATCAATCGATGATCAAAAGTTGTTTGTTGTTGTTTGTTAGTTTGTTCCTTCAGCCGCCAGTTTAAGCGTTTAGATAATAAAAAATACAAAACTACATCCAAAGATATCAGAAAATAATTCTGTTTAATCACAAACAGAATTATTTCTCAGCCTGTTTCCATGAAAAGACTTTTATATTGAAAGAGACCAGCTGATCTGTGACATGTGAGGTGAACTGTGTGGAGTGTGGCGCCCCCTGCTGGATGGCTGCAGCAGTGACAGGCAGGGTCCAGTCGTCCACTGAGCACTGAGGCCTCGAGGACGTCAGTGAGACACTGTGACGTGTTCACTGTCATCACGTAAAGTCTACGAGGGCAGAGGCTGCAAGCTGCTGACTGACTGACTTACAGGCCTCAAGCCTGTTTCACTCGTTGCCGTGGAAACGTTCAAGCGACAACTGGAGTCATGTACGATGTGATGACTGCTGTTAGAGTCTGTCTGCTCGTCTGTCTCTGCACATGTAAATCCACACGTAGGCTTTTTGATGTGGTTAAATGTTACTTCTGGCCGATCAATAACTGTTTCATGCCTTGATGTCTGTACTGCAATGAATTGTGGGTAATTAAATCACTCAGAGCCAAACTGGCCAGTAGTAGTCAGTCGGCCTGAGTAGATGCAGTGGTGCGTACCTGTTGGGCGTGGCACTGGGTGGATACTCAGCTCGACACTTTGGACTGCAGAGAGGAAACAGGGAAACATTACAGACAGAACTGACGAGCACAGGAGCTGTGACAGCGGAGAGCTTCCTCACCAGGGCCAGGGTGCTGCTTCTGACCAAAGTCTTCATCAGTGACAGAGGAGACGAGGAAGGCCGAGTCTTTGGCCCATTTCTGAATACAGGGCAGGTGGAAGAGAGAGAAACAGCTGGAGCAGCTCCACACCTGGAGACAGAGACACAAGGGGACAGAGGGACAGAGGTTAGCTTTGACTGTCCTCAGAGTACACGACGAGACGCCTGCCAAGCTTTTCACTGGCAAGTAATTCAGGCTGACGTGACCTGTTTGTCAGCGAACTCCTCTGGTAATTAATAAAAATAAATAAAAGAGTACCAGGCCATCAAATCACAGCATCTGTGGTGAGAGGACACGGAGTTGTGTGCGCTTTTACACACGCAGGTCTAGGCGATCACAGATATTTGATGTGGGAAAGATGCAGCCAGATGTGTTACCTGTTTCTAAGCGGGACAGAGATACTTGGCTCGTCCATCCATCCGTAGCACGAGTCATGTGCGACACTTCACCAACCCACGTGTAAAAGCGCAAAAAAATTGACCTGTGGCTAAGCCCCGCCCCCTCCACTCACCTGGACACACTGTCAACACTCAGTGAGCGGCGCTATGGCAGGTGTCACAGTACACGACATTTCACAGGAGGCAGCTGATGATTTTTGGGGACATAACGATCAGATGTCATTGAGAAGTAACCAAAAGGGCCTAAACTACACATTGGAGGGATATATTCATCATTTTATTGTTGAGAAGGTCGATGAACATTTACAGGTCACAGTGTTACGCTTGTGAAGCGCATCTGGTTGGCGTCACCATCAAAGACAACAAGTTAAAGTGCCACTGAAGTTAAGGTTTTTGGCTCAGAATATGAGAAAAGGATAACGGCCTTTTTACCATCTTTACCAAGAGTGTCTCTGCGTTAGTTTGCTGCTACAGTATTTACACTGAATCATTCAGCATAACGTTTGCCAACCTTTGTTATCTCTGCCATTACAGATAAGCTAATGAAGCTAAGCTCCAGAAGTTAACGTCAGCTTAACTAGAGCCCTTTGGACAACAGCTAACAATGATGTACCATCACCAAAGTACAAAACTAGAACAAAACAGGCTAATGACTCCCAGCAAACAAGGTGACATGATGAACAATCAGCCTCTAAATGTGGATGTTTTTTTCGTGACCCCTTGTTGTTTTTCCATAGAAATGTCATTTCACTGTGGTTTGTACAAACGTACGATGCCAACATTTATTCTGAGGAATGGCAGGATTTATAATGTGACAAGCAAAGCTCAGTGTTATTAGAGACAGTGCAGTTCTGTTAGGTACAGACCCAACACTAGTGACAGTTTCTCCTCCAGCAGCAGCTGAGGCTCATGGGTACTGAAATGTAGCGTGTGTGTGTGTGTGTGTGTGTGTGTGTGTGTGTGTGTCTCACCGCTTGTGTCCTCTTGACGGAGGCGATACAGATGAGACAGGTGAGAGCTCCAGACTGAAACAGGTCGCTGACATACTGACCAGTCCTGACCAGAGCTGTGGCATCACCACCTGCAGGGAGACACACAGACAGACACATCTTGCTGCTTAGCTTAGCTTAGCTTAGCTTAGCTTAGCATACAGACTGCAAACACAGGCCTGGCTCACCTGTCTGGTCAGTGTAGGTCGTGAAGGTCGACGCCAAAATCTTCCCTCTCTTTCCATCCTTGTGGTTAACCTCTACATCCTCATCATCGTCATCTTCATCAGAGGAGGAGCTGATGCGGCTCTCCACCAATCGCTGAGCAGCAGCCTGGTTTGACTTCCTGATCTCCTCAAACTTGGACTGAACCGACACACCTGTCGGAAACAGAGACGGTCAGAACACCTCCATCATGTGTGTGTGTGTGTGTGTGTGTGTGTGTGTCGTCCTCACCGTGCTGAGGCTCAGGTGCTGCGGCAGACTTCGTCCTCCCTCCTCCTCCTCCTCCTCGTCCTGCCCCCCACACTCCTGCTGCAGCGGCCCCCGGCCTCTCTTTCTCCTTCTGTGGGGGCCGTGACCTTTGACCCTGACCCTCCTGACTCCGGCCACGCCCCCTGCCCTGCTGTCGCCAGGCCGGCTCCATGGCAACCGCCTGTGAAACTGTACAGGTGGAGAGCAAGACAGGTGAGACTGCAGCCTGCTGTATGACTCTGTACATGTGTCACACACACACACACACACACACACACACACACACACACACACACACACACACGGAGCTCGTGACGGGTCCTGGCTCGTGTGTCCGGTTTCTAATCCCGTTACTTCACGTTAACAGTCAGGTTCAGTTCACACTGCTCTCAGCCGGCTAGCTATGCTAAGCTAACCAACTGCTGTCGTTGTAATAAGCCGTTAAAACAGGCGGAAACACGCGTCACATCCGGTCAGCAGCCGTCGTCACAACATAAATAAGCACGCGAGCTGATCAGCTGATTAAAGTTTCATGTCATGATTCAAACATTAGAGAAATTGAAGCATCTTTCTGTGACACACACACACCTGAGCTCAGCTGCAGCTGCTCTGCACTCTGCTCCCTGGCTGTCATGCGCAGCGCCTCGCGGTGCATGCCGCTACTTGTAGTCCTACGAGCAGGTGAGGCAGCTTGACGCCACCGTGGGCATCTTTACATTTAGGACTACAAGTCCCACTGTGCACGCGACTCACGCAGGCAGTGCGACGTGTCAACGACAACAGACGAGACGTTTCATTCATATTCTGCTGCGAACACACACACACACACACACACACACACACACATACACACACACACACACACACACACACACACACACACACAGGAAATAAACAACAGTTTTAAAATGACTATAGGAAGTTTATCACTTCCGGTAGAAACCTGACGGGGTTTTTAATTAAAAAAAAAAACAAAACATTACTATATTAATTAAAGGTAACACTGCAGTTAAATTAAACAATATTTGTCGTATTAAATGAAAAGTAATTTAAAAAAAATGGAAAACAAGTAAATTAGTAATGTTTTTTGTTTGTTTGTTTGAATTTAAATAACACATTGATTAATTGATTAAAGGTAGCAAAGTACTTAAAAAGTATTTGTTATATTAAATAGAAGTATTTTTTTTAAATGATTGAGGCAGATAAGTAAAGTAGTAATAGTTCTGTTTGTTTGTTTGTTTAATGTGAAAAATGCATTAACTATTTGAAAATAATAAAGTTGAATTGAAAATAATCGTAGTACTAAATAAAAAAGTAATGATTATTGTAAAGTAAGTAACAGTAGTCACGTTTGTTTGTTTGTTAGTCTAGTTCCTCTTTTTGTCTTTCACGTGTCTTATGTGTCCTGTCCATCACTTGTAATGCACTATAAACATGAGATGTCCGATATTATCGGCCCACCATTATTATTATCGGCCGATATTGGCGTTAAAATGTAATATCAGAAATTATCGGTATCAGTTTTTACTTTTTTTAATGACACAACTTTTACACAGCATGCACGGCTGAAGATTTCATAATAAATATACATTTTAAAGACACTATGTGGAACAATTTCAGTTGTTCTTTGAGACAAACAAACAGCACATGTGTATTTACCTCCGTCAGTGTATCTAAGTATGTCCGTAAGCTCCAAAATTCTCATTTACATATACATTGCGACCGGTGTCTCATCATGTACGTGCGCCATCTTGAAAACACAGGTACGTACAGGGACATACTTGAGAAATACGGAATCGTAGAGTGACGACAAGCAGCAGCAAGCAGGCTAGTCACAAGTGCCGGTTCATATGAAAAAAGGTACAAAGGCAACGTGACTGGCGATTTCAAAAAACGAGTGTCACCATCGGGGGAGCCTTTCCCAGGCGGAGAGAGCTGCTGAAGGAGAATCACAACTAACAGCATTATGTTCATGTTAATCATAAAACTAATAAATACATAAAAGTAGTGATGATGGTAATAGTCACAAATAATGTGTGTGTGTGCTGACCGTTCATACAGAACTTGGTAAACCTCTGACACTGTGGGGACCAAAGCTGGTGGCTAATTAATATTATAGAGACCTGAACTTGTTACGTCACTGACAAAGACTTAGGTTAGGTGAGGTTAGTAAGGTGTCAGAAAGTGTGTGTGTGTGTGTGTTACCTGGAGGTCATTTAAATGACTTTATATGCTTTTGTATTAATTATCTGAATCTGTAAAGTAACTGAAGCTGACAGATAAATGTGGTGCAGTAAAAAGTACAACATTTCCCTCTGAGATGCATCTTTCAGCTGTTAAAAATAAAAGAGACACTTGTGTTTTTTCTTATAAAATATCTTTATTTCAGCGCAGTGCATCCAGAATTCATTCAGTTCATGTTTTCACTAAATAGCTTTAACGACGTCTTACACAAAGCAGTGATGTGATTGGCCAGACAAGCCCTGACAGAAATAAATAAATACATAAAGGCAAAATCTTCTTTATAGAAAAATAACCTAGGGACGTACATGCAGTGAGTTTTCTGTCGTCATATCCGCTGACCTTTGACCTCTACTTGTTTCCTAGCAGGCGGCCTAGGAGGTGAAGTGAGAGGAGAGTCTGTCTGGGGAAAAGTTACAGAGACATTTTACATTTTTAGAGCTTGTATGGTTACTCAAAGAAACAGCTTTTATTTCAGTACATTTTCCTGCTAGCCTCACTAAGGCTTCATCTGAGTTTCTGTGCCACAAATTTAAATGTTTCTCGTTCAAAGAAACAACCGATCAAATGTTCAGAGTCCACGGAGATGTAAAGCTCTTTTTAGCTACAGTGGGGGAAAGTCTAACTAACCCTTCATCTCTTCTTTGGTTGTCTATGTCTCAGGTGTCGGAGGGGGCGCAGAATCACTTGGCTTGTCGGCTTGTGGCAGCGGCACCAGCTTCTTCTCCAGCCTGGTGACTCTGTGTTTGAGTTTGCTGTGCGTGGCTTCGTGCTCGGCCAGCAGCCGGGCGTAACGCGTCTGCAGGCTGTCCAGCGTGCTCGTCATCCTGTCCACCTTCTCCTCGATCTCTTTGGGGTCAGGACCCTGCGCCGCCACCTGGAGGACAACAGCAGGTGTTTACATTCAGCCTCATTGCTGTTTGTTGTTGTCAGTGTATGGGATCATGTGACTGTACCTCCAGGTCCAGCAGTCCGTCCTTCATGAGGATCTGCCTCCCCTTCTCCTCCAGCAGAGCTTTAGCATCAGGATACTCTGTTAGCGCCTCCATCAGGTCGTCTTTGGAAAGACAGAAGAGGTCGGAGTAACCGATGCTCCTGATGTTGGCCGTCCTCCTGTTTCCTGCCTTACTGCCTGTTGAAGAACAACATGGACTGTCAGTGAATGAAATCAACCTAATACTCTGCCTCATTCACATTAATCTGAGATGTCAAGACCTAAAGTAGCAACATGATCCTGTCTTTGTTTTAATGTACTTAAAAGTTTTCGACTTTTAAATAAAATAAATAAATAAAATATCGGACATGTGCGTTTCTGCAAACCACAGATTCAACACGTTTGTTATTATGTAGTGGATATGTTAAAAACATTCCAACAAAACTGGTTAATGTGGTTCAGTTTTGGCACAAAAAGATTTTGGTTTGAAAGAATGAACAATCCCCACTAGAAATGCAGCAATGACTCTGTGAAAAACAACTGCTTTTCATGGCACAATCAAGGCAGGAAATGCAACATTGGTTTGGGAAACAATTATCACTTCTTGTGGCACTATCCTGGCAACAAATGCAGCAATGTCCCCGTAAAGGCAACCATATTTTTTTATCCCGCAGGAAACACAGGCATGTCATAGGAAAAAACACCTGCTTTTCATGGCACAATCCCCACAGGAAATGCAACAATGTCAAGGAAAACAGTTGTCACTTCTTGTGACACTATCCTGGCTAGAAATACAGCAATTTCCCTGTAAAAGACAACCACTTTTTGATGCACTATCACGGCTGAAAAAACAGCGACGTCTTGGAAAAAAACAACTGCTTTTCATGGCACAATCCAGGCAGGAAATGCAACAATGCCTTGGTAAAAAACCTCACTTTTTGTGGTACTATCCTGGCTAGAAATGCAGTGATGTCATAGGAAAAGCAACCCCTTTTTTTGGCACTATCACGGCTGGAAAACACTGCAATGTCTCTGTAAAAAGCATTCGGCTGTGATGTCGGTTTACCTTTAATAGCCAGGATGCTGATCTCGCCGAAGTAGCTTCCATCACTCAGGACAACAAACTGCTTGATCCCGTCGTCAGCAACCACAGCCAGTTTGCCCTCCTTGATGATGTACATCTCTCTGCCGATGTCGCCCTTCTTGCAGATGTAGTCTCCTGGACTGTAGACCTGAGGCTGCAGCTTCAGCACCAGCTCCACCAACAGACCGGCCTCGCAGTCCGCGAAGATCCGAACCTACACGGAGACAGAAAACATAAACCTGACGCTCTTTCATTCGCTCACAGTGGTTTTTAATGAGGACTGTATTTAAGTGAGTGCGGACCTTCTTGAGCGTGTCCAGGTGGACGTTGATGGCGATCTCAGCTCTCAGTTTGTCAGGCAGGTACTTCAACACCTCCCTCTCATCCACTGCTTTCTTATTGGTCCACAGGAAGTCAAACCACTTGATCACTCGCTTCTCCAGGTCCTTAGTCACCTGGAGGGGGCGGGGCAAGAAGTGAGGGAGGGGTTAAACAAAAGCAACTGACTGAATAAAGGTAACACACAGTCGACTAACCACCGAGCTAACCAGCTAACCTTTCGGAAGCTCATGTACTGTTTGATGGCGTCGATGCGAGCCTGGAAGCTGGCTCTGGCAGCGTTCATGTTGGTGATCATGGAACCAACGTTACCGACGATGGTGGCAAAGATCAGCACACCCACCTGGAGGAGGAGGCGATACGAAAAGGAGGTCAGTTACGAGAAAGAAGTTTCAAAGTTCTCCACAAGGGGCAGAGTCTCTAAGATTATGACACTATGAGGACAAAAGAACCTGGTAGACCGCTCATATGCAGGGAACCAATCCCTGGTAGGATTCTGACATTGTGGGGACCTGGCAACCACTGATCACTTTAGGACACACTCACCAGGAAGTCAGTGACGACGAAGAAGTACTCAGAGTTCTCCACAGGTGGCGGCGTCTCTCCAATGGTGGTGAGTGTCAGCGTGGACCAGTACATACTGTAGGCGTACTTCCTCACCAGACGACCAAACTCTGGATCAGCTGGGTTGGGATACACAAACCTGTCCGCACCAAAACCTGAGGGGACGGAACAAGACGAGGTGTCAGAGGCTTTTGTATGGCAACCACCGATCAAACAATCAGAGACTGGATTCAAACTAGCGACCCCACCAATGGCCTTGGAGAAGGAGTAGTAGAGGCAGGCGTTCCAGTGGATGATGATGACGATGTACATGACGAGGTTGGAGATACGGAGAACATTGGGGTAGTTCGTCCTGGTCTCCGTCCTCTGGAAGAACTCCAGCATCCTGAAGGAAAGAAAAACATTTTCAGTCAAATTCCGAATGCAAATATCAACCAGGGTTCAGTCTTGTGTTGTTGTTGAAGCATGTGTAGAATCGAATGTGACTGCAGCATCTTCAAGGTGCTTGGTCATGTTAGCGGCATGTGGTCCAGACTCAAACTACTGTAGGATCTGGACGGTGATGAACTGTCATAACTTTGATGATTCGCTGACGTTTCATCTGGCGCCATCATCAGATCAACATTTTAATGTGTCCGATACTTATGTCACATGTTAGCACTGTGACATTAGTTGATTCAAATGCATCTGAAACATGAGTTAATGGAGACAAAATCAAACACAAGTACACAAATCAGCTTCATTATATCTCGCGAGGTTCACAGACAAAACAACTGGACAAATTCTTCCCACAAGTACAACATGCTAATATTATTAGCACAAGTTTATGGCATTTTACATTGTTTAAATTAGCCTAGCAGCTAGCGGACTTTCCCTCTACTCAATTGATAGGAACAACAGGGACTTTTCACAAAATTTGGCTTTAACTCACAAGGTTCACTAACAAAACAACTTTTTTATACTTAACAAATACGACATACTAACATTATTAGCATAAACCTATGGCATTTTACGTTGTATTGTGACAGTAACTTTCTGACACTGGTTTTTGACATAACAACAAATGAGCTCAGTGAGACAATTCTGAAGTATTCCACAAGTAATCCAAAGTATTTAGCATACATTACTCAGTTTGAGTAATCTAATCAAATGCATTACAAGTTACATTTCAGGGCATCTATTCAGTCCTCTGCTGGGGATTACGTTTTGAAAGTAACTCTCTGAACACAAAACACATCCGTTTATAAAATATGATGCTTTATTACAGATTAAACTACTTGACAGTATTTAAAATAGTTACAATTACATTCACATCTACACGTTGTTAAAACTTCTGATCCTTCATGTTCATGTTGCTGATGATATTTCTGTACTTTTTATCGTGGACATTTTTGAATGCAGGACTTTCTCTTTAGAATAATTTCTACGTTCAGTTTAATAAATTGTTAACCAGACGGGTGTTTTTTGGGCATACCTGTTGAACCTGAACAGCTTGTTGAGGCGGATCTCGGGGTATCTGAGGCCAAAGACCAGGTACAGCAGGTCGGTGGGAATCATGGAGATCAGGTCCAGTTTGAACTGGAAGCTTTTCATGTAGCGTTCACGCAGCTTCTGCTCGTCCTTCACCAGCAGACCCTGCTCCAGGTAACCTGCACACACACACAGAAACAACCTTCATGTAGTGTTCATAGTGCCTTTACACCCAATTCACACACAGGCTGCTCAGTTCAGTCACACTCAAACACTGATGTGATGTGGCCGGGGATCAAACCACCGATCTTCTGACTAATGGATGACCCGCTCTACCTCCTGAGCCCCAGCAGAATGTACATCTGTTGGTGTGTGTTCATACCAGTCCTGGTTCTGAAGATCATGTCAGCGATGTAGACGCAGTCACAGATAAAGTCCAACAGGAACCACATGAGCAAATAGTCTGACTGTAGCTCCTCGAAACACGCTCTGAAACACACATCAGCAAAAGTTATCGCTCAGAGGAAACAAAACTACGTATACATTTTTGTGGGGCAAAAGTAAGTGGACCCAAACATTACAGAGCACTGACACTGAGGGGACCAAACCAAATCGGTGTTAAGGTTAGAAACTGAATGTAGAGTGTGCTGTGTTACCTGGCTATGATCAGGGTCCAGTTATACATTACAGGATGGTGATAACAGCCAGCCAGTGGTAGTAGCTGTTACTGGCCGGATCAAACACTGTGATCTCCTTCGGACTGGAGACAAGAAATAAATCCTGATTATTATTTACAGCATGAATCATGACAGTAATGATGGAGACATTTTAGTCTCCAGACTAACTCGTTAGGCTAATGTCAAGAATTATAAAAAGAAAGTCTGTTTTATCTTTTTATGATTCATATTTGATAAATCAAACTTACGGCTCCTCTTTGGCCTTCTCCTTCTCCTTCTCCTTCTCCTTTTCCTTCTCTTTCTCCTTCTCCTTTTCCTTCTCCTCTTTCTTCTTCTGCTTTTTCTCCTTCCTCTCCTTTTTCTCCTGCTTCTCCTTCCTGGGAGAAAAGAACAAAGACACATGAAGGAAAACTGAATTTCACGTGATCACAAATGGAAACTTAAAGAGAGATGATTGTGTTTCATTCACAGGTGAGGATTAAAGGAGGACTCACTCCTTCTTCTCTTTTTTCTCCTTTTTCTCTTTCTTCTTTTTCTTCTTTTCCTCACTAGAAGACAACAGGAAACGCATCACACAGTTGACATGTGTGTAACTGTCTGTATGTTCCTCATGTATCATATAGAGACAGATCCATCCTGACGTCTGTACTCGGATACTTCTGTGTGTGTGACAGAGTCTTTCAGCTGATGGATGTTACATGATATGTGGCTGGTGTGCGTGTTACAATTTGTGTGTGTGTGTGTGTGTGTGTGTGTGTGTGTGTGTGTGTCTTACTCGTCTTCATTGTTGTTGCTGTTATTGACGTTGAACAGAACTCCTGGTCCGGCTCTTTGATTGGCTCTGAAACAAAGAATCAGACGACAGGACGATTCAACTGATGACACTCACTCAGCTGTTTCAAGTGGACCTCAAGAACATCCTCAAGGACCTTGGAACTGTCCCAGTGACCCCTGCAACTTCTCAAGGAACCATAAAACTTTCTCAAGGATCACTAGAACTTCCTAAAGGAGCACAGAGCCACCTCACTGACCCCTCAAGCATCCACAGGAACCTCTAGATCCCTTAAAGGATCCATACAATCTAAAGAACCTCTTCAAGGACACCTGAATCCTTTTAAAGCACATTAGAACATATTCAAGGGGCCCATAAACCTCCTCATGGATCCTTTAAAGAATCTCTAGATTCAACCTCACAAACCCCTTTATCTTCCTCAAGGAACCCTGAAACCTCATAAAGAACCTGTTCTTGAACAACAGCATCCTTATAAAAGACCCTTAAACATGTTTAAGGGCTCATAAATCTCTTCATGGATCTCTGGATCTTTTAAAGGAAGAATCCACAGCGCTCCACCATGAACCCCCTAAACTTCCTTATAGAATCCTGAAACCTGATAAAGAACCTCTTCAAGGACCAATAAAATGTCCTGAAGTACTCCTGGATCCTCTTAAAGGACCCCTAGAACATATTAAAGGGGCCCTTAATCCCATTTGCAGTTCCATGAATGACTTTAAAGAACCCAGAGAAACTTTTCAAAGACCCATACATCTTCCCTCCTTCAAAGGACCAATAGATTCCACAGAAACACCTTATGAACCCCATAAACCTCCCCAAAAACCTCATAAAGAACCTCAAGGACCAATAAAACTTCCTCAAGACCCTTGGTTCCCTTAAAAAGGACCCTTAGAACATGTTCAATGGGCCCTTAAATATCTTCATGGATTCCTGCATTGTTTAAAGACCAAGTACAACCTTTCAAGAACCCATATGAGTTCCTTCCTTTAAAGGACCCCCACAGAACCCCATCACGAACCCTTGAGACCTCCTAAAGGAACCCTGAAGCCTTGAAAACAGCCATAGAAAAACCTAAAGGACCACTGGATCCTCAAAAGGACCCCTAGAATCCCAAGAACCTTGTCATGGACCCCTGGATCCTTCTAAGGACCCACAGCATCCACAGAACCACTTAAAAAAACCCTCAAGAAACCCCAAGGCCTTGAAAACAAACTCTTAAAAGACCCATACAAATTCCTCAAGGACCACTGGATCCCTTAGAGGACCCATAGCATCCACAGAACCATTTCACAATCAACTCCTCCCAATCAACCTAATCCTGAAGCCTTTAAAAGGACCTCCCCAGGAACCCAAAGACTTCCACTTAAACCTCCTAGAGGAAACCTGAGACCTCCTAAAGAACTTCTTCAAGGACCCATAAATATCCTCAAGGACCCCTAGAACCTGAAGAACCATTTCACAAACACCCTGAAACCTCATTAAGTCCATCTTTAAGGAACCATGGAGCATCCTCTGGGATCCTCGAACTCTTCAGTTCGAAGGACAAAACATCCAACAAGCTGCCAACAATCATTATCACTCATTACGAGCACTCACCTGTCCCCCTCCCTGACTTCACCTGGCTCCTCCTCCATGTCTTGTAGAACGATGATGGGCGGAGTTATCCTGGAGATGGGGGATGGGACTGATGGAGCTACTTTGGCCATTGAGATATTGTTTCCTCTGACTTCCTGTTGACAGAGAAAAGTTACTGATATATGGGGATACGAGAGGGAACAAGAAAAGTCCCAGACAAAGACTCCGACTGAGGATGATGTGGTTTATGGTTGGAGGTTAAAGGTGTGTGTGTGGGGGGGGGGGGGGGGGAGAGAGGGTTTGTTGTACGTTTCTGCAAAACACGTGTGTGTTCATCTCTATAATGTCAGCGTTTCTCAAGTGATGCAATATATGAGCTGACCTTGTCATCAGGAGGTGGAGGGGATGGTGGATGGTGTGACACCTGGGGACACACCTTCAGGGAATTTCTTCAAATTTCGGACAGAACGTCCACTTGGACTTAATTACAGACGAACTGATTAGATTTTGGTGGTCAGGAACCAAAGGTCAAGGTCACTGTGACCTTGAGTCCACCTCATTCTCAGTCTCATGTCAAGAAGGCCTGAAGGGTATTTCCTCGAATTTGGCACAAATGTCCACTTGGATTCAAGGGTGAAGTGAAAAGATTTTGATGGTCAAAGGTCTCTGTCAGTCTGTTTGAACCATCGTGCAGCACTTTATTCTACAAACCCTTCATTTTCAATAACGTCTATCTGCACAGAGGTCATTCTGCGCCCTGAAAGCTTCGTTGAAACAGTCGTCTCACACATCTGATCGGACCACATCAAACGTTTATAGCAGCAGATCATAAACTTTTCCACATGCTGATGATTAACATGAATATATTCTGCATGATAATTTCCCCCCTGCCCTCAGGCCTTTATCTCCTTACTCACCTGTCAGATGATAATCTGTCGCCCTTGGTTTCGTGGCCTAAATGCACCAACTGCCCCTCAGACTCATCGCCATGGAAACAGAGGAGTGTCCCCCCGACACAAACACAGTCGCACGGCTGACCCCCTTAAATCCTTCAAAGTCTGGAGAGAAAAGAGGAGAGAGCGGAGGGATGGGAGAGGTGAAGGAGTGTTTGGAGCAGGAGCGTCTCGTCTGTCACCCTGACGAGGATAAAGAGATTAGAGCAGGATGATACTCTCTGTCTCACCTGCACTCTGGGATCCACCCTCAGGTCCACTTCACCTGTCATCACGTAACGTCACATTTCACCCGCACCGCTTGTTTGGAAAAGATCTGAAAGAGTTGACGGAGCAGAAAGTGACTCACCATCATTCTGTGGAGGAGACGGAGACAAACATGACGCAGCATCAGTGACATGTTGAACAAAAGAACACACAGGAAGTGATGTTAAAGTACCAAAAGTAAAAGTACTCATGATGCAGAATGCAGAACTTGTGGGGTCCTCAACCTGGGAGAACACTGACATTGTGGGGCCCTAAACTTGTAGGGTCCTAAACTTGTGGGGTCCTAAACTTGTAGGGTCCTAAATTTGTGGGGTCCTAAACTTGTAGGGTCCTAAACTTGTGGGGTCCTCAACCTGGGAGAACACTGACATTATAGGGTCCTAAATTTGTGGGGTCCTAAACTTGTAGGGTCCTAAACTTGTAGGGTCCTAAACTTGTGGGGTCCTCAACCTGGGAGAACACTGACATTGTAGGGTCCTAAATTTGTGGGGCCCTAAACTTGTGGGGTCCTAAACTTGTAGGGTCCTAAACTTGTGGGGTCTTCAGCCTGGGAGAACACTGACATTGTAGGGTCCTAAACTTGTGGGGTCTTCAGACTGGGAGAACTCTGAGACTAAACAAAGCAAAACCTGGTGCTGTGTGGACATCATGCTGACCACAGCTGGTGACACTCTGGAAACACAGATTTAGGTTTGGTTGAGGTTATTCAGGTTTTAGAAAATGAATATAGTCAATGAAAGAGATGAAAAATCAGTCAAAACACTGGTACCTTAAAGTTGCCCTAATATATATAGTTAGATTCCACGTCTGGCAGCAGCTGAGCTTGTTGCAGTCACACTATCATTCATATTTAATATCATGTATAACAATAATAGATATTAAAAGCTGGACCTGGGTAATGAATTCTGCTCCCTCATGTTCTGTAACATGCTTGAATGACACTGAACTGAAACTGTGAACCTTGATATTCATGTGTGTATAATAATAGAAGAAGAACGACCAACGATCCAGCGCAGCGCTGATCTGTGAGAACCTGTGAGACGAGGCAGCACAGACGCTCTGAGGAAGAGTCAGTTACATGCGTTACAGACATGAGTGTTTGTAAATGAAGAGGGAGAGAGGACAGATATAACTGAGAGGGAGGAGGTGATGAAAAGTGAGGAGGGGCGGATTAACAACATCTGATCCTCCTGAGTCAGCAGTGTAACCCTAATAACACACACACACACACACTCACACACACACACACTAGTGTTCAACAGGCAGCTTTGATAGGCTTACTAGGAATTAGACCTCCGTGTGTGTGAGAGAGTCTCAACATGCTCGCAGCCACAATGCTAACATGCTAACATGCTAAGACAGTGGCATCATCAGGGGTTGGTCCCTCTGAGGTGTGTAAACATGTCAGTGTGACTGCTGCATGTTGACAGTCTGCAGGGCTGGACACACACACACACACACTCGCTCATCGCTGCACAAGGACAGAGTCAAAACTCTGACAACTATTTATCAGTTTGTTGTTTTTTCAGCAGCTTTAACAAAAAATAAAAAGTTCCTCTTGTTGCTAGGAGCAGCAGCCTCCCGCAGCGTGCGCTCTGATTGGCCCGCAGCCCGTCACCTCGGGCCAATCAGATGCCAGTGCGTCCGCCATGAGAATCCATAATCCCTCTTTTTTCCACCATCAGTAACCTAATGCCATTTATTATCAATGCTGCCATTATTATCAATGTTACCATTTATTATCAATGTTACCATTTATTATCAATGCTGCCATTATTATCAATGTTACCATTTATTATCAATGTTACCATTTATTATCAATGCTGCCATTATTATCAATGTTACCATTTATTATCGGGATAATGATTTATATCAACCTTCAGTTGATTTAATGTGTTTCCTTCACACTGACTCTGATCAACATGTTACAAACATGCTTCACATGTCACACGCATGTTGTTGTCAGATCAGAAAACATACTGATGCATGTTTTTGATGTGTAATTCATTCTGTGTCGTTTTCATCAGCGACAGTCGGCTGATCCTTCACTGCAGGGACTCGGTGCCGTTACCGGCTGGTGGCTGTAATGGCGGGGCTGTCGAGTTTCAAATAACGGACACACGCGGAGCTTCCGGTCTAGGCACGGGTCTTTTCTGCTTTACAAAATAAAACTTTTTTTTCCACAGATATGGAATCTCTCACCTTAGCAATTTTCTTGACATACGGTTTAAGATACTGTTCAGTCTTTTGTCTCCTTCTTTCATTAGCTGAATTGATATAAATATAATAAAGCTCAATGGATAGTGTACGTGCAGGGCAGGAAAGAGACACACTGGTGGAAAAAAGGCAGTCATTTTTTTTTTAAAGTTAAAAAAAATATATAGGCTACTGTATTAATCCCTCTGAGGGGAAATTACATTTTTTGTCATTACCACACAGGTCGGGAACACACACAGGCACAATACCTTATGTAAGTTTCCCTGTGTTAGATAAAACACGGGATGTGACGAAGTTCCCTCAGAGACAGAAAACAGATGTTGAATCGAACAGTTTTCCGTAAACATGAATATAAATACTCTACAATCTAATATTTATGTTCTTATGCAGTATATTCGGCACCCTGAGCAAGCTTCCACCCTGTTATATAAAGTATTATCATTTACTTTTATATTTAATGCATTATTGCAAACAAGAGCAAGAGCTAATGAGAAAAAAACATTTAAAAAAACTTATCTAATAAACAACAATAATAATAATAAACAAACATTTAAGATGTTCATAATTTACATTTTGGCACCCTTATTTTTTTTTCGTATTTTTTTGTTCTGCACCTTAAATGGCATTTGTGGCCTACAGGAAGATCAACCACTTATTGGAATAAGAATTTAGATCTTATACTTGAGTAAAAGTAGCAATAATTAATGTAAAGGTAGAGCTAATTTTAATTACCAAATATACCATATATATGTATGTATATATACAAATAGAATTATCATAGATTAATCTATTTATTATACATATTAATAAATAGATTAATCCATGATAATTCTTTTTATATTTTCTTTTAATAATGTAAATCTGCAAAGTAACTAAATAAATAATAATAATAAAAAAATACATTTAGTATTGTAAAAAGTTAATTATTTGCTTCTAAATGCAGGTTACCGAAATATTAATATCAATAATAATAATGATAATAATAATAAAAGTGTATTTTATATGTTTTGTATTTATTACTATAACCATAATTAATTTTGCTAATTTTGTCTTTTCTTGTTCTTGTGTGGGCCGGATAGTTTTTCCCTTTTTTAAGTTTTGTTTATTTTCTCTCTTTTGTTTTTAGCAACATCAGTGTCGCTGCAGTTCTTCACCTTCACACCTGTAAATGTGCATTTGTGAGTTTCCAGGTCTGAGCGGCTTTTATTTTGAAATCAACACAGGCGACAGGGCGGAAGTGTGTGGTCTCGCGCCGCGCGGGCTTGACGAGCCGCTCGCGCTGATGGCGGCGGGGCTGGCGGAGGGTCGCACCGAGGAGGGAGCGCGAGGAGGCGGGGAACCGGAGAAGCAGAGAGAGAGAGGAGGCCCCGGCGGCACCGGGCACCGACACACCGACACTCTGCCACTAATCACACCGACAACAGCAGCAGCGAGGCCCGCAGGCTGACGGACAGGAGGACGGACGGACGGATGGAGCGGTACCGTTGTTTTTGTTTATTAGCTGTCGGTGCTGGGGGGGGGGGGGGGGGGCTGTCTGCGGGCTGAATATACACACTGCACATATAACCACACACACACACACACACACACACACACACACTGTGTTTTCTCTCAGTGTGTATTGAGTCATGTTAACGTGCTTCGGTCCCTGAATGTTACACAGACTGTGACACTGACCGGATGTTGCTGTCACACACACACACACACACACACACACACACACACACACACATCTGTGGCCTCTGTGTCAGTTACTGGCACCAGCAGCGGGCACTGGGTATTATGGGGTGTCACAGTCTGGGCCCTCAGGAGCCCACAGCTCACACCACCTGCCTCCATCAGTCTAACAATCAGTTGATTAATTAACTGATTAAAACACAGCTGAGTCAGTGAGGCAGGAAATATAGTTAAACATAACATGCAGTGATCAGTGTGTGTGTGTGTGTGTGTGTGTGTGTGTGTGTGTGTGTGAGACGCTGTCATGGACTGATCTCGTCTGGCCCCCTTAAAGGGCCCCTGACCTTCGTTTTCGTGGACTTTATTCTCATAAATTAAATTTTAAACACGATCGGAGACAATCTCTAATTTATAGGTGATTTAGTTTGATGTGAACGAGTCAGCTGTGAGCGGCAGAACGTTGTTTATGCCTCAGACGACCACAAATCGTTTCACAGGTTTAATTGAATTTCAACTTATTTTTTCCTTCTGCATCATAACTGTAATACATTTGGGTTTTTCTGTTTTTATTTTTGCACAATAAATTTAATTTCTTTCATTTTTTCCTTTGTTTTTGTTTTGTTTTGTTTTTTAATGATTTTAAACACTCACTCATGTCTTCTGTCAGGCAAAAATATTTTTCCATTGTACTTTTAACTTTTTTAAAAAATCAATTAAATTTGACTGTTTTTTATTTTTATTTTTAAACTCTTAATTTGATGTAAATCTGTTTTGTGCTTTGAATCCTGTTGTGTTGCTTTTTGAAGCCATGGATTTAATTTCACAGCTTCTTACTGATGTAAAACAGTCAGAAAATACTATTTAAAAAAAGAATATCACACATCTGCCATATTTCTGCTCCTCTGCATTCTGGTTGCATTGTTGTGTTTCCTCAGTGTTGTCCGTCTGGTAACCCCCCTGAAGGGCCCCTGACCTTTAGTCCTGTAAATTAATTTTTAAAAATACTATGGGAGAATTTTTTAAAAAGTTAAAAACAACTTATTTTGACGTAAATGTGTCAGATATTTGATTTTCTTTAGAGTCAGCGCTGATGTCACATCATGTGACCCTTCAGTGATAGTTTGAGTGTGTCGAGGTGTCTGAGGGCCGGACTGCTGCAAACATGCTCAATTTCATATTTAATTTAGTTCCATACAAACGTGTCACTCGCATAAACTGCAGGACATATTTGAAGTAGTTTGTTTTCCTGTTTAGTGTCGTAGAAATCTTAACCAGTAGCACAGACCAGTAACAGCAGACTGGGTGTGGTGGTCAGGATGTGGCTGTTTTATAAAGACTCTGCAGCAGCAGCACCTGAGACTGGGAGACAAATCTGTCCCCCGTCAGTCTGCAGAGGCTCCACACTGTCACTGTGATGTAGATGTTAAACTGAAAGGAAACAGAATCAACTGTCTGCTGACAAACGTGTGATAAACACTGAGATCATGTTGGAGGCAAATATAAAGTCATAAGTTATACGGACATTTTAAAGTGATATTAATCGTAGTGCAGTATTTTCAGCTCGTTATCAGATCTGTGCAGCGATACAACAGAGATATAAATCACCTGTGAACTCGTGTTTCATCAGGACGACTGTTGTTTTAACGTATTTATTTAAGTTATTAAGTTATTATTATTAAGTGTGTTTGTGTTGCATTCACTGACAGTCATATTTACCACGCTGTAGAGGCTGTCACTTCATAGCAGTTTCTCCAGTGTGCAGCACTGCAGCATGCAGACAGAACTTGGCCCGGTAAGAAACTCTTTACAGACCACCAGCGCTTCCTGCAGCAGTGTGTGTGTGTGTGTGTGTGTGTGTGTGTGTGTAGTTGTAAAGCCTTGGGAGCGAGGACATTTCTGCAGGGTTAAACTCAGTCCTTCTTTTAGACTCAACATTCAGAGCTGATAAGACTCAGCTGAAGGTTTTAGGTTCAGGGTTCCTGTGAGGACACACCGACTCTGCAGGGCCAACACAAAACTACAGATGGACTGATGTTGTTATTTATTTTGTTTTTGTTGTTATTTGTGCCAGGGAAACAAAGAAAGTTTAATTATAAAAAATAACAACTTTTTCAGATTTGAACTTTTTCGTGTTTAGGGACTTCGGGCGCTCGTGGTGACCCTCCTCATCATGTTACAACTGCTTCAACATACTTTATTATATCTTATAATTCCCTCTCTGATATCTATTTATGTTTCTGTTTAAATAGCTGATTTATTCAAGTTTCTCACCAAAAAACTACATTTTACATGGTTGCATTTGAACACATCATGAGAACGTTATAATTTACCTTCCACCAAAACTAGTTTTACTGGATAGAGCCTGAAGGCATCATGATGTAACTCAATGCTGTTAGTTCTGTTAGCTCCTAGTGCTAACGGCTAACGTTAACAAGCTCTCGAGGAGAACGATCTATGTTCATCCTGAACACATTTTCTGTTGTCACCAGGACGACGGGACACCGTCAGTTGTGAGGACTCTTGAATTTACTGCACTATTGACAAGCTGAATCTGAGTCTGGTGGGAGACAGACGGACGGACGGACAGCTAGCTGCTTTAACATGTTAAAACATAGCGCCCACTGCCCATCTTCACTGGTTAGCTAATGTTAGTCTTGCCTACTCTGCTCTGTGCGTCAGCAGGGTGTGGTAGGAGCTAGCTAGCGGCGCCACTTCTGAGCTAATGGCTCAATTTGAGTCACAAAGCCCCTGTAGCATCGTTAACTTTGTTATCACTGTTAGCTTTGTCAGCACTGTTCAACATGGCTTGTGGTGCTAACATAGCTAACAATGCTAAAGAGGTTTGTGGCTCAACATGAAATATCAGGGCGACCTGGGGCGAGACCGGAGGGTGAGCACAGTGTCTCCACAGCAGTGTCTCCTAGCTCCCACCCCACCTGGGTGGTGCACGGTGCAAGGCTAACGTTAGCTAACCAGTGGAGACCGGAGGGTGGGCAGTGGGTGTTTCCACATGTTAACAGTTAGCCGACTGTCAGCAGAGCCAACAGAAAATAAAGTAAAAGACAAAACATTAAAATGTCTCCACCTTTAAATAGACGGAGATCTGAAATGTGGCGCTAAAGCTCAGTGAGTCAGTGGAGCACCAGGGTCAAAAGAAAGGCCTCTTGTATTTCACATTATTTTGCTTAAAATGCTGCAGTAAAACAACTTGAAAATGATCACAGAGGCACTTGAGGATGTTGTACAAGAATATTTTGGGTGTTCAGTAATCATCGAGCGTCACTGATCTTTTTCTGGACAGGAAAACAAATGCAGTTGTGTGAATGTGAGTGTCGCTCTGAGATGGACTTGTGACCTTCTTTAAGGTGAGAGTCCTGGGAATGCAGCGTGTCAGTGATGGTCCTCAAAAGTATGGTAAAACAAACGTGTGTGTGTGTGTGTGTGTGTGTGTGTGTGTGCCGTGGAGAGAGGGAGCATTGTGTCGTCCTGTGGTTTGAGGCGACGCAGTGATGAATATCAAACAGGGCTGTAGTAGTGTGTGACGTTCTGTCGTGTCGTTTATCAATAAACTATTGTGTCTCTTCTCTCTCTCTCTCTCTCTCTGCAGTTCAGGACCTCCTATTGGCCGCCATCCCGTCTCGCTCCACCGGCCCGTACTCTACTACAGCTGCAGTACTCGTAGTGTTTCACAGTCAGCACTCCTACAGCACTGTTTGCTAGCAGAGGTGCAGTGAAACATCAGAGAGGTGACCTGTGCAGCAGCGTGGGGGGCGGGGGTGGGGCTCTGCCAACCTTCCCGCAGCAGCTTTGAACACACCTCCAGTTGTGTATCAATGCATTTTGGTGCTAACGGACCAGGCACGACTTCCTTAGCTTGTTAGCTTGATTTTAGCGGGGGCTTCTCGAGCATGATGCTTCAGATTCTGGGCCCTGACTCCCGCCACGTGGTCTCCAGGTGATGAGCTCAATAGTTTGTTGTGAGAAAAATGAAGCTACTCCACTAGCAGCTGCTTCAACGTGAAGTTCTCTCAGCTGCAGCACAAACACAACGAGCGTTTCACCCCCTCTGAAAATGTAGATTAGCTTCATTTTGAAGCTACTTAGAGTTAGCAGCTAACAGCTAGCGCAGCCGTTCGACCCGAAGTAAACAGAGATAAAATTCAGTTTGAAAATAAACGACCTAAAAATGTAGCTGGACTCCGACCTGGTTTACGTGTTTGGCAAGCTAACAGCTTGTTAGCTGCTAGTGGCTAGTGGCGAGCAGGTAGCGGTGGCGCGGAGCTAGGTCCGGGCAGAGCAGGGGTGCGATGGAGTACCACTCCGGTGGCAGCCTGCCCCTGCTGGGGAGACCGCGGTACTGCCCCGGGGCCAATGCTAATGGAGGATACCTGTGTGAGACGGGACACTGCTGCGGAGAGACTGGCTGCTGCACCTACTACTACGAACTCTGGTGTAAGTTGTACTGGACTGTTCCCTCTTCTGAATCTAATTTCAATTCTCAATTATGGTTGTAATTGATTCTGAGTTTTGATTCTAATGTGATTCTAAAAGGTGAAATGTAGGGATGGATATCAAAAAGACTTTATTGAAACAAATGCCATTCTCAATTCTGCCAAGTCCAATTCTTTATCGATTCCCTTATTGATTGGATGGAATCTGAAAGACATTTGAAGACTAAACTGGACCCACAAGTGTTTCCAGACTGAGGGTCTGAGTGGTTGTTTGTGTCGTAGTAACGCTGTAACACTGTGCTCAGGGTTCTGGCTGCTGTGGACCGTCCTCATCCTGTTCAGCTGCTGCTGCGCGTACCGACACCGCCGAGCCAAACTGAGGGTTCAGCAGCAGCAGAGGCAGCGAGAGATCAGCCTGCTGGCCTACCATGGAGCCAACTCCTACCCGTCCTCCATGCTGGACCTCAGTAAGACAGCCGGCCGTCTGCTTTCACATTCAGCTCTCAACACAAAGACATAAAGATGCCTCTTGTTTTGTGTTTTGTCCCTTTGTGACGAAATGCTTTTGTAATCTGTCGCCGTGACAACTCAGTGGAAATTTACAGCTCGGACGCCAGTGGAGTTTTCCTTCTGTTTATTCTGATTATGTCCTGCAAGAGCTCTCCTTCAATGCACTGTTGCATCAGTACATATAACACAAGCAGCTGTTCTGTCAGCCGGCGGCAACACACAGCTCAGCCTCAGTCGTAAAGGGAAACTCCCCTAAATATTTAAATCATCTGGGGAAATGAAGGGCAGTAAATCAAGTTATGTAGAACAAGAAACTGGGACCTTTGTCAAAAACCTTTGTCTTATACCATTCATCCCAAATCTCCCGTCACCTCCGCACTGACTGTTCTCATTTTTGGATTATAATTGTTGACGGTGAATTATGGTCTTTACAGAACTTTACAACAAGTTTCAGCTCATTGTTTATTTGTTCAGTCACAACTTTGGTATTGTGGTTCAGCCACTGTTCTGTACTCTACCTGATAATATACTCAGTGTTGTTTTCACAGCTTGTTTCCACCGCCCCCTACTGGCCAAAAACATCAGTTATTACAGGTATGAAAGAATCTGTTTGCTCTAACCTCTTCTGTTTTTAGGTTTCCTGGCGTCGCTGAAGCTGCCGTCCTACGAGGAGGTGGCGGCTCAACCCTCCACCCCTCCTCCACCGTACAGCTCCGTGTTCACCACCCCGCGTTACCCGCAGCCCCCACGTACTGCCGACCCCCACCTGCTCACGCAGCACGACCCGCTGTTGCACCGGCCGCTCAGTGATGGTCCCTCCTCCCTCAGCTCCGACAACAGGTAACAATGCTGCTAATGCCAATGGGAGTACGAATGGTGGGGCTGCTGCAAGTACTGCTTACACCACAGGGAGAGACGCAGTAGTAATCAACATTTTGAAAACAATGTTAGCAGCTCAGAAAATAGTGGTGACATTCCTAGGAATGTTGGCAACACTGTTGGGAATATTCAGAATAAAATATTGATTAGAAATTTACTACTACTGATTAGACTATGGTAATATTACTGAGCCTACTATTATTGTTACGACTACCTCTGCTGCCATTTTATTACTACTTGAAAACCAGCAGTCATTCCTTAAACTAATGACAGGAAGCTTAAAATGTTGATATTGTTTTGGTTGTAGGATGAGACGCACCACAAACTCGGTGCAAAGCAAGAAGAAGTTGTTCATAAATCTAGATGAATAATAAATGTGCATCTTTCCTGTAGCTCCAGTTGTTCCTGCGACTCCTGCTGCCCCTCCTCTCCGTGTAGCTCCTCCTTATCGGCACCCGTCACATATGAGACTGACACAAGCCACGCCACCACGCCCAGTGAGGCCGCGCCCCTCACTCTTGATGTCACTATGGAGACCATCACTGCAGCGGCAACCGTTTTGGAGGTAAATGAGAGACGATTTGTATCTGAGAGGATGGTTGGCTCAGCAGCGGTTGACATCGGTGATGAAGATGCTGCCAGAGCAGAGGAACCTGTTGCCACGGACTCATCGGTTCCCAACCAGGCTGTTACTGTTGTGGTTGTTACCAGGGCGGCCTCCCCTCAGCCTCTGCCTTCTCCCGGTTCAGAGGTGGCTCTTCCTGTTGTAACTACATCTCCCATAAAGCAGCACCTCGACCTGGCACCGTGTACCCCAATAGTCAGCACAGGTAGCCCAAGTACACTCCCTAGCCCGAGTGTTGTTGACACAACCCTCCCCTCCATCCAAGTAATCATCACCGAGGGTCCTGAAACTACCCCTGACCCCAAAACCACCTCAGTGTCAGGCTCGTCTACCCCAACAACTAGCACTTCTGACAGCCCAACAGCCACCCAGGCCCTCAAAACCCTCGATCTACCAAGAACTTTTGAAACAGTCAGTGTTCCAAGTAGCCCAACCTTGGTACCAACCCCAGATGTTGGAAGAACTTTGGTCCCAATAACAGGCTCTTCTAGTCTCCCAACCCCAGACCCAAATTCTAGCCTTGTGCCAATCTTGGCACCTTCAGACTTTATCCAAGCACCAGCCCCAGGATCTTCAAGTCTTTCCCAAGCTCCAGCCATAGTACCTACAAACTCTACCCAAGTTCCAGAGCCAGTACCCGCAGACCTTAGCCCCTTTCCAGACCCAGTACTTACAAACCTTACCCAAGCTCCAGACCCATTACCCTCAACCCTTACCCTTGTGCCAAACCTAAAATCCACAATCACTGTAGTGCCAGAGTGTGAAACGAATCCAGTTCTTAAACCTGCACATTCAAACCTTGCCCTTGCTACAGATGCACCTACATCAGACCATTGTCAGATTCAAAAAGTGTCACCTGGGTCAGGTCTAGCCCTGATTCCTCCCAGCCCAACACTGGGCTTGCCTCAACACCCAGGGTCTGTTGCTGTTCTTGTAGCTTGTCTCGACCCAGCCGCAGCACCAGCCGATCCCGTTCCTTCTCTGATCCTGTCTCAATCGCCAGAGTCAGATCTTATCAGTCCATTACCATCAAATGTCCAGGCTGGTTCAGGTACCGGATCAGGTCCACTGTCCACTCCTGCCCCAGTGCTCACTTTGCCAACACCTGCATCCTCCCCGTCCTCCTGCCCAGCCATAACCATAGACCCTGAATCTTCTTTCGCTCCCTCCCTTCCTGCAGCCCTGTCCCCATCCTCCCCTCAGTCCCTTCCTTCTCCTCCTTCCCTCCCAACTCCTCCAGCCCTGTCTTCTACTTCCCTCCCAGCTCCAGCTTTACTCCTGGACCCCCTCATGCTCTGCACCAGTCCAACAAAGGGGGATCTTCTTCTGGCCACGCCTCCTCTCTCTCCCCCTCCCCTCGTGCTACTCAGTCCCCTCCGAAACAGACTCTCTTCTCCCCCTGTGTGGACGTCTTTGAACCAGGACCTCCCAGCTGGGAGGATGGTGATGAGGAACAGGAGGATGAGGACAATGATGATGATGATGATGAGGACATGGGAGCCGATGAGAGCCAGTATAGACATCGGCGACTTACTGGTGACTCCGGCATCGAGGTGTGCAGGTGTCGGGTGGAGGAGGAAGATGAGGAAGAGGAGGAGAAAGAGGAGGAGGGGGAAAAGAAGGAGGGTGGCAGGAGAGGGGGAGGATCGGAGAGGGATAAAAAAGGAGGTGGAAACACTGATCTCCACGACAGCGTAGACTGCCCCGCCAGAGGTCAGATCACCACAGGTGAAGGACTCATATTGTGTAACTCCACCTCCACCGCTACGCCAACGTCTGAGGACAGTGGTGACGTCGTTATCGTCATGGAGACAGTGTGATTGAGAGAAGTGGTCGGATCAAACCATCCGTCATCCAGACACAGGATGAAGTTCTGATGGCGTCCACCCTTGAGATTGTTTTTGAGATTGTTCTGTAACCGGGGAGGTTTTTGACGATTGTGATTGGGAATCAGTTGCGTCACATTAATAAACGTCGCTTGTTCAGCATCTGTTTGTCAGACCAGCGTAGGTGTCGCATGTTACGAAGAGATTCAGCAGGAAGCATTAGCTCATTTCAACAAAGGGTCTTCAGCTGTGATTTGGAATTTTACTCAAATGTGGTTCAGAAGTTTCTGCATGCAGAGGTGTTCAGTCCGATCGCATCCACAGCTATAAAAACTTAACAAGTACAGAACTGGTGTTAGTTTAAAGTGTCAGGATTAGGACGCCTGATTTCCATTTTGATCCCAACAAACGTTTTACAGTTTACACAAATAATTTAGCGATCCACCCTCAAGTAACTGTGGAGAGATGTTTATGAAGCAGTGGCTATGAACCGAGAGCTAGCTGAAGCAACTTGTTGTGTTGTGTCTGTGCAACTATTCAGTCGTGTCCTCAGTCAGAGTGAACAGTCTAACAAGGTCAATGTATTTGTTGACATTAACGTGACACAGTTAACGGTCTCAACTTTTGCTCAGATTAGTTGCCGCTAAGATCCAGCCGGTCAAAGAAACCTCGTTTTGCGCTCTACAAAACTCATTGCCTCTCCTCAAAGATACACACGACTGTGTTAATTCACTTCTGTCTTCATGAAAGACTGCCAGCGTTATTTTAGAGGTGAACTCCACCAATTTCACACATATTTCTGACCCGACAGCTTTGTTACCAACAGGTGCATTTACCCGGCAGGAAGAGTCTAATGAAAGATGCTGTTCAAGTAGCGTTATAGGAGGTGTGAGATCCAGTGTACTGGGAGTTTGACCCATACTGTAAACTAAAACCTCGGCCTTCATGCAACTTCATTATTGTTTTT
Source organism: Epinephelus cyanopodus (assembly GCA_026686955.1). NCBI lineage: Eukaryota > Metazoa > Chordata > Actinopteri > Perciformes > Serranidae > Epinephelus > Epinephelus cyanopodus. Next base: position 1,759,933 of record CM048934.1, on the reverse strand, counting down.
TGAGCACTGAAATAACTTAAAAACTGCATTGTTTACGTAGAAGACTAGAGATTTCATTTCGAGAGTGGTCAAGACAACATCTGCAGGACACCACCGGATGACCTGTGCACATTTTATCTTCAGTGTATCCTGCAGTGTGAGACTTGCAGTTGTCTGATGTTGACCTCGACTTGATCTCAGCCTTTCAAAACTTGGTCTTGTCTCAGTCTCAATACACTCTGGTCTTGGTCATGACTTGGTCTTGCTAAAGGTTGTCTTGACTACAACACTGCTAAATAGTCAGCGGGCTTATTTAGTCAAGTTAGTGAATGTTAACATCAACATGCAAATGCTAGATTCCACCTGCTACTGTATGTTGGCGACTATTCCTGAAAGATTTTAATAACTGCACAGTGGTGGTTAGCTCAACAGATGCTGTCTTAACACAAAATCAATGAAGACTTGATTAGCTCTTGATCAAAGTAGACAATAATTGCCCATTCAATTATTCCCTGTTTAATTCTGTTTAAAAATACACAAACGCAGCTAGTATCATCTTTTGAACAGATATCTGCATATGTACACAGAATCTTGGTATCAGAATCGTTCTGGTTTCAGTTTGTAGTCCGAGTAGAATTGACCAAACACATTTGAGCGGCAGGTAAAAAGTCTTTGTGGAGAGGCATTTCCAAAATGCAATTAGGTATCGTCTGATAGCTGATTTAGCTTTTGCTAGCTTTAAAAAAAATAATGCACCTGCACTCATATACAGGTATCTGTTTACAGAGATCACCTGAAATATTTCCGTTGCCCTCAGACTCCTGTCGTTGTTTGACCAATATCTGATGGGTTGTGAGATTGAGATATCCAAAAAGCTAATGTGGCGTTTATGTGATATGGGAATTACGGCAAATATCCGTCACTGATTTACAGGGAGTGCCAGACATCGTTAAAGGTAATTAAATAATAATTTAATAGATGTAATGTCGTATGTTCACCCAGGCTGTTTTTTAACCCCCACACAACCAATTCTTAAATTATAAAACCGTCTTGATTGGTCCAATGACGTTAATGCTCATTAGTCGGAAGCATGAGAATCTTTCCCTTTGCTACGTTCTGTCGCCGGAGCGCGCATACTGCTGCTGACAGAAATGACATTTTCTTTCTTACGTCCGTCACCAGCAAGAAAAGAAGTACTTTAAATAGTTGAACATTTAGGAGAGGACACCTCGCTTGTCTTGGGTGATGACGGAGGTTTGGAAACGTGCCGGGGACAAACTGGCTGTTTTGGAAACCAAGAGTGACTGATGTGGGCGGGTGATTCACTCTGACTGACAGAGGGAAGACTGATTCATTCATGAGAGGGGACGTTTGAAGTCTGTCAGGAGAGCGGAATTAGGTGGGTAGTCTCTGAGATGGGAGAGACGGTTTCTCAGATCTGATCCTGTATGGAGGGCTTCAGGGTTGATGGATCAGTTGGTTTTCTGTGCGTCAGACTTTCAGCAGAGAAAAGCTTTTGCATAACGGGGAATAAACAATGGGCACTTTTAGACAGAAACAAAGCACCAAACAAGAGACGGCAGCACGTCATCGTTCCCGTCTTTGTCTCTTTCCCTGAATTCGAGGTCAGATACAACAATTCGTTGTGGACAGCACACAATCTAGGTTCAGTCTTAACTCTGAAATATTCCCTTCACTTTGTGCATCTCTCCATTCATAGACACATTCAGAAACAATAATTCTACTGGTTAATAAATTGATCGATTAATAGAGTGCGTTTACAAAATTCACCCTGTTTTAGGGCCTTAAAGTGATAGTAACATCAATCCTATCAAAGAATTGAACAACAAGTAATTCAGGATTTATTTTCAGGCCGTACATATTCATTTTTCGTACACTGTCAGAAAGACGGACGTGTCGATATTGATATTTTGTGACAGAAAGAGTATATTTTGTCAATGATAGCGCTACTAACGTGTGTGTAGTACATGCTGGTGTGTTTGAAGTCACCTTAGAATATGTAATTAGTGAAGAGCAATATTTTTCATCAGCAAGTGTCTGTGTATAAATAGAAAGAGTGCAGTGACATCAGATTGTATCGCAACGTGGGAACGTTTATTCTTGTCTTTGAAAGTAAAGACACAGGCAATATAATCTGTGTTCCCTGTGTAACTACGGCAACCACCGTGGTCACCTGACGATTGTGTGAGTCATGGGTATCATTGACTCAACCCTCTCTGATGTAAAGACGTATGAGTCTGGTTGAATGATCCCTAAAGCCTGTGTCCATGCTGCATTACAACACGGACTTCACCACCCATTTGTTGCAAAGGATGATGGGTATCATTTTGCTGACAGAGCTATGCCATGAAGAGGGCGTGGCTTGACTACAATGATGGCAACAGAGTGGACAGTTTCCACGTCAGACTCTGATTGATGGTTGGATGTTTTCCAGAAGTCTTGGTCGTCAGTTTGGAAACCAGCGTGCACAAGACTGGATTCACACATGGATGGATAAAAAAGGAAAATTGTTTTTTAAACCTTTTGTGGCAAAATTCACAGGTACAGGAAGGAGCAGATGTGGACTTTGGACAGCTCAAGCCAATTCCATGATGGCGTCCATGATTCGTCTCAGACTGAGATCGAAAAGACACCTTGTCCAATTGAACCCGGGCCAGATCTGCGCCTGTGGACCAAGGTGTGAGAGTTCGTAGAGGCTCGAAGGACCTCCTCAAGAAAGCTCAAGGGTGATACCGAGCCGTTGATGTTGTGGTTGATGGTGTTTTTTGTTTACCTGAACTAATAAGGTTATATATCTCCATGGTTACAGAGTGCCATTTCTACTTGACAACTGTTACTACTTAGCATTAGATAGAGCTGTTATCGCTCTGTGTGGGTGTGGACTTTGGACCGGAGTGACTGGGAAATGTTGTCTTAAATCTGTCTGTTGTAGCTCGGGTTCCCGAAGGCTCCGCAGCTCTGACATCGGCCTCGTAAAAGGAGACACAGCTGGTTTCGGTGCGACGCCTTCTGATTCATTTAGGATTTTATCCAAATGTCCTCACAGTACCAGGAGTGTTGACACTGACTGTGTTTACCTGCACAACATACTCCAGATTTTGCCCTTATTCCAAAAAAGACAATAATCCTGCTGACCTGTTCACACGGCTAATGAAAATAAATATTCCACTAATATTTGATAAAATAAAATACATTTTTACGGAAACGTAATGCCGAACAAATTACAGCTTCTGTTACTGCGAAAGTGTTGCTATTTAACAAATCTTGCAAGTCGCACAAATGTTGATACTCAATGTATCAGCAAAATGTTCAGTGACAATGTATTTCAGTTGTTTTCTGCCAAAATAGGCAACTTGCAGTAGCTCTAACATATCACTGAAAACATGCTCTTTTACTAACTAAAACCAAAGTGCTTTTGTTGCCTAAACCTACGACAGGTGTCTGGACGCAAAGTCGAAGTTCTAGTGTCAAAGTCCTGCACTTTGTTCGCCCACCATCCTCCCTTTCACTAAAGGGTAACATGAAGAAAGTGTTTCGTTAACTGATGTCTCTGAACAAGCATTAATTCTGTTGCCACAACAACATAAATGCGAAAGCAGCTCAGCAACATACAAGTGTAATTTCTAGGAGACAGGATTGACGATCAATGTGCCCTTTGTTGCATCAAGGTTTCCTTTTATTTCTTCAAAGTTCTCTGCTGACGGTGAACCTGTTGATATCAAAGTCTTTCATAATGTTTAAAAGTAGGTGGTTTCCTCTTTTCCCCGTATCAAATCCAGAATATTGTCATATTGGAATAATAGAATAAACAAGTAAATGTAGTCACTGTCTGGAAGAGTTGACACAGACTGAACGATCGTTTTCTTTAATAACTTCGACAGTCAAACCAGACGGACGAAGTCTTTGTGATCAGAGACCAAATCAGTGGGTTTAAGAATTGGTTGGAATTATCTACAGAATTACCAGCGCCAATATTTAACGCACGTCTACCAGCTGAATGGAAGAAGGTGCCATTTCCTCTCCTGAGGAATCATGGGAAATGTAGTCAGCACTGACTGAAGTAGAAGTAGACATGGAGGCAGGGTTGCCGGATCATCAGAGCTCCTGGAATCACAAACTGTGACGCAGGAGAGATTCCCAACATCTGTTAGTTTCCATGTAGCTCCATGGATGCAGCAAGGCACTGCCAGGGTTGGGGGTTAAATTCCTGAAGATCCTGACACTCGTGATCTCAACACTGCAGGTGCTGTGAGGAGTTCAGGGGTAACGTGTTCAGTGAAACAACCACAGAATAACATTGGCCACTGCCGACAGTGAATGTCATCTTATTTGCCAGCAGGCTGACGGCAGTCAACAAGGCGAATTTCGGCTGATGTATAAGCCCGATAAATTGTCGCGAATGATTTCCGTGTACACGAGGCTGATGTCAGAGCTGCCCGAATGTTTGGAAACCTTGTCTTATCTTTTTTGTTGAGAAATACGTAGAGTCAAACCAGAGCAAGGTTTTCATCAAACGATGGTGGACAAAATATCCAAAAGCAGTCCTCTCTGACAGAAGAGTTTCACACTGACTGGATTCACATTAACACGTACGATTGATTAGTTCAGTATTGTCTAAAAGCTACAGTTGGCCACTTCTTCCTTCAACCACCTTCTTGAAAAGGTTGGTGTTGCAAACTACGGTAGAAACCCGAGACCCATATTCCATATGTGTGGCATACACGTTCAAGGAATGCTCCTAAAAAACAAGTAATATCCAACATATCCCACGTTTTCATTGGAGAATGCTACATTCTGATTAAGACCTAACGTGAAACATCCAAACACAATATGCCGTTTCCACGACCTGTATCAAATGCATTTTATTGAGATCCCCTACGATGAGCGATAACCTCCGATACTGGTACGTTCGTCTACTCTGGGGCATCAGTCCTGACTGAAATGTGAACCCAGTCAAAGTTTTCGACAACTCTTGATTTCGGCCTCATTAAATGTTCACCATTTTTGGCCAGTCATCAACTTTCACTTGTTCCATGAGGAGACTGGAAGCAGCTTCACCCGCGGTGTTTGATGAAATGATTTAATTTACTAAAACGTCCGTGTGTTCCTTCGATTGTAGGAGCCTCCGTCTAAAGAACGTTTTTACTTTGCTCTCTTCTCTCCTTCCTGTTTGCATGAGGTTTCTGTCGGAGGAGTCGAAGGAAGCAGAGAAGAGATGAGTCTTTGAAACCCCTTAATATTATGATGATAACAATGCTAATTATTAGTGATACTAAATTAATAGTGAGTGTGTATGTGTGGGTGTATGTGTGTGTGTGACCTAACTAAACCAGCCTGTTCTAAAAGTGTGTGAAGATATACTGAATAAAACTGTCGAATCTACCATCTGTCTGTCTCCGTTCATGCAGCGAAGCCACAGTCGGCGAATGACACAAAACATCGTCAGCGTTCTGGAGACGAATCATTTATTGATTAAGAATGCTCATGATGTCAGATCACCTCTGTCACAACAGTCAAGTTTTATTTCATGTTCATTTCTAGAAAATCAGAAACCCATTAGGAGAAAAGAAAAAACTCTGATGTTAGGATATAAACCAGCTACACCATGTTAACATGACCTAACGTCACCACCATAACGAGGCTGTTCAGTCGTGTTTTTTTTAAAACACATAAAAGCTTCTCAGTTCACAGCAGGGTATTTACTGATGTACTTTATGTCATAGAACAAAACATTAAAGTCTCTTCAGCTTGTGTGAACAACAGACCTTATTTCACACATCAAACCAAAAACCCACTGACTTTGAGTCGAGGGAACAGGAAGTGCTAACATGCTAACTCATTTCTGGGTCGTAGGACTCACTTCTGCAGCTGCACAGATGAAGTTTGTTGTTTTGTCTGTTCCGTTCAGATCATTTGCACAGGACGATTAATTTAGCGTTAACTTTAATTTTTTTTTTTTGTAAAACAACACAAATTTTAGTTTGACCACAATCACCCCTCCCCTTCATTTTGCCCCGCCCTCCCACCCCGCCCTCGGAGTGACGATGACTTTATAAGGTAACGGCTGCAGGACCACACCCAGCCGCCCCTGCAGGTTGGGCGGGGGAGCCCCGTCCGGCAGCTTGAAGCTCATTCGCTGCAGCAGAGAGGACAAGAAGAGGAAGAGCTCCAGCCTGGCCAGTGATTCGCCGACGCAGACTCGAGGCCCCGCCCCGAACGGCAGGAAGCAGGAGGGTGCGACCCGCTGGCCCTGGTCGTCAAGGAAACGATCTGGAGAGGCGGGACACAGGGAGGTGGTGTGTTCAGGTGCTCTCTTGTATTTTCTGATGAGGTGTTTGTTTGTTTGTTTGTTTGTTTGTTTACCTGGGTTGAAGAGGTCGGGTTTGTCCCAGTGTTCAGGGTCGTGGTGAATCGACCACATGTTGACCAAAACTCGAGTCCCACGCCTGACGGAGCGACCTCCGATACTACCAGACAGACAGACAGAGTGTGGACGATCATTTTCATCATCAGTAAATCTGTCGGTTATTTTCAGCACTGGAATCCATCTAAATACATTTAATCAAAATATTTTTCTCCTTAAGTTTTCTCCTTAAGTATGACACTTGATGCATATTCACGCGTATGACGTGAGTCAACACATAATAAACGTTCAAAATCGATCGAGTGACGTAATTTGTGAACACAACAGTTGTGTTTTTCGTTTGTCACCATAAACTCGGTCATGTTGCAGCTCAGACAGAGTCAGAGTTACCTTAAGTTTGATTTTGTTTCCCTTGCTTTGGTTGCTAAGGTCTTTTGTGCAACAGTCTAACGATCCCTTAAGTATAAGACCAAGACAAAGAGAAAACCATAAATACTTCACTTAACATGTTAAGAAAACCTTAACTAGGACTTGAAGGTAAATCTTAAGTTAAGGTGAGGATCCAGCTGTGAGACATGTAACATCTTCAGTATTGGCTGCAACAATAAGCTGATCATATTAATAGTTATTGATTAACTTCCTGGAGGCGCACCTGCTGTCCGTCATGGCGGTGTGAGGGATCAGCACGGGGCTGACCGGTCGGATCCTCATGCCCTCGTTGATGACACAGTCCAGGTACGGCAGCCGGCCGCGGTCCGACACGCACACCGCTCGCTCGCTGCCCACGTGTTCGTCCAGCTCCTTCTGCACGCGCTCCTGGACCTGGAGGGGGCGGGGCAAAGAGGCCACGACGAATGTTTATAATCAAGACCAACAACAGTGCAGTGACGTGTCAGAGGACGACATCTTCATGTCTCTTACTCAAAGAGTAATTTAAGTATTGCGAATTTAAGTATTTTTTGACGCTGGAGTCACGGACTGAGCGCCGCTATGTGACGACGTCAGCATGACACAGGTTTGTATATTCAGTGACTGTCACTTTGAAGCTGGTGACCCAGGACGTGACCTTTGACCTCAGTGACAGCAGTGTGAATGCAACCTGTCTGACCTCAGGGTGGTGCAGCAGGTACGCCACGATCCACAGCAGCGTCGTGGACGTCGTCTCCACTCCGGCTCCAAACGCCTCGGCTGCCGTCATCAGGACGTGGTCGTCGCTTATCCTGTCCTCCTCGGGCCCTGGTGACCTTTGACCCTGCCTGCTGTCCATCTTTCCCTTTAACAAGGCGTCCAGGAGGTCGCGGGGGTCACCGTCACTCAGAGACGCCTGCAGGATGTGATGTCACACAGATATTGTTACTGCTTTGGTCGTCTGATCTGATTTCAGTCATTAGTGAAGTGTGCAGACGTGTCCCCTCACTCAGAGACGTCCTCTGGACAAACAGGGTCCAAAACATTCTGTTCTTTTTTAATAAATCAGAATCTGTGAAAACATTTTACATCCCTCTGAGTTTAATCACAGTCCTTCTGTCTGTGAGTTTGTTACCTTGTGTTCCTCCAGTTTCTGGGACAGCAGTCTGTCTCTGACGCTGATGCAGTCCTTCAGCTTACTGAGACACTTGTTAGGGAAGACCTGAGGGACAGAGACACGCTGTCAGCCTTTACAAACTGAGGACATTTTAGGACAGTGAGGACATTTTGGAGAGTGAGGACATTTTCAATTAAAGTGAGGACATTTTTGAGAAAGAAGACAACCTTAGAAAGAGAAGACATTTTGGAAAGTGGGGACATTTTATACAGTGAGGACATTTTGGGAGAGTGAGGACCTTTAAAGACAGTGAGGACATTTTGGAGAGTGAGGACATTTTCAATTAAAGTTAGCACATTTTTGGGTTTGAGGACAATCTCAGAAAGTGAGGACATCTTAAGACAGTGAGGACAGTTTGGAATATAAGGACATTTTGGAGAGTGAGGACATTTTCAATTGAAGTAGGGACATGTTGGGAAAGAGGACAATCTTATAAAGAGAGGACGTTTTGTAAAGTGAGGACATTTTATACAGTGAGGACAGTTTGAAGAGCGAGGACATTTTCAATTGAAGTGGGGACATTTTAAGACAGTGAGGACATTTCAGAGAATGAGGACAGTTTCAATTAAAGTAGGGACATTTCTGGGACAGTGAGGACATTTTTGGGGTTGAGGACAACCTTAAACAGTGAGGACATTTTCAATTAAAGTGAGGACATTTTAAGACAGTGAAGGCATTTCAGAGAGTGAGGACAGTTTGGACAGTGAGGACATTTTCAATTGAAGTAGGGACATTTTTGGGAAAGAGGACAATCTCAGAAGGTGAGGACATTTTAAGACAGTGAGGACATTTTCAGTTAAAGTGAGGACATTTTATACAGTGAGGACATTTCTCATGGACCAGAGTGGACTGTTAAAGGTTTGCGTCTTTAGGGTTTTCAGGGTCAGAGTTGACGCACCTTCATCCAGGGGTAAATGTCCACCAGTCCTCCTCTGGTGATCGTCTGCACGATGCCGTCGTTGTATCGCATCACTTCCTGCAGCTCGGCGTCGCCATGGCGATATGTGGCGCTGAACACCAGTGTGCACACCACGTTGGTGACGGCCCTGGTCACCGCGGGAGACGGGTCGAAGCCTCGCCGTCCACCAGACAACAGCTCGACACACAGACTGTCCACAGAGGACAGAACTGGAGAGACGTGGAGGACGGACGGAGACAGACGATGCAGACGTGGAGTCAGTCACTTAATCAATATTTTTACTTCCTGTCTTTATAATAAAATCAGAATTAAAAAAGTGTTTTTGTTGTTATTTGTTGTGGCGAGTGTGACGTGTCAGGATGTTTATCTGTCAACAACAGGAAACTGGCGGACCAGTAAACACAGTACCGATGTCCTGCAGACGACTCGTCCCTTCTCCGAACAGAGTGAAGGAGTTGTGGACGAGGCGGCGGTGGAACTTCCAGAGAGGAGTGTAGTCTGAGAAGGCGATGTCTTTGCCTCCGCGGGTCAACAGGTCGGTGGTCACCTGCGGTCAGAGGGTCACCGTGACAACCAGAGTGTCTCAGTTTGCTTCATTCAAACAATAAATCACAGTTTTAAATTCAAGATCTGAATCCACTCTGAGTAAAGGTGGAGGCAAAATGTGTCGTATATTTAGCGTCTCTGTCTCTGTGTGTCTCACCATGCTCGGCCGTCCGGCGAAGTCTCGTCCTCTCTGCAGCAGGACCTCTTTGGCGTGTCGATGGTCGTTGACGACCACAGTGTAGTGAGGACCCAGGTAGAGAGCGAACAGAGACCCGTACCTCAAACACAACAAATACACAGTGACTCGTCCTGCTCAGGGTCAACGTGTCCAACTTTGTAATGTCCAGTCAGTCCTATCTGTTAACCCAGGGCCCTCTGCACCAGGAGGAACCCAGGACCCTCTGCACCAGGAGGAACCCAGGGCCCTCTGCACCAGGAGGAACCAGGGCCCTCTGCACCAGGAGGAACCCAGGGCCCTCTGCACCAGGAGGAACCAGGGCCACTAAACATTGATGATTTCTTCAACACTAACTCAAAACATTAACTAGTTCTTGAAAACATAAAGGAGTTTTTACGAACATTAAAGGAACAATAAAAACTGGTCAACTAGTTTCTTCCAAACACATTCTCATGTTCTTCAGGAGCTTCCAGTGTCTCACTTGTCCTCCAGGAAGATTAAAGGACGCTCAGTTCTTACCTGCGGGCCAGTCGGCTGAAGAGGAGGTGCGGAGGGAGGCCTCCTCCCAGCCAGGGGAGGCTGCCCAGCACGGGGAGCGTCGGCAGGCAGGGGATGGAGCCCCGAGCTGGAGGACGGGAGGACGGAGGGTTGGTTTGGTAGATGCTCCAGAAGACGACGACCGCAGCAACAATGAAGAAGACGAGGAGGAAGGAGGGAGGGAGGGAGAGAGGGGAGATGAAGGGAGGAAGAGAGGAGAGGAGACGCGTGAACATGGCTGTGATGGAGGAGAATGAGGAGGGAGGCTGAGGAGTCCTGCTTTTAAACTCTGTCGCGCACACGGAGCGACCTCGGAGTGGTCAGGGGTCATCAGTGTGTGTGTTGTTATCATCACTGTGTGTGTGTGTGTCCTCACCCTGACCAAGTGTGTGTGTGGTTTTTCTTTTGGTCAGCCTTGATGTTATCAGGTTGCACATCTCTGGTTGCCATGGCGACCTTAAAGGAGAGCTGTCAGCTCATCTGAGTTTAGAAACTGTATCAGCATTTACAGCGGAGCTTCTTTAAACCACTTTATATACGGTTTGGTCCAGAGGTTCCCAACCTCGGGGTCGGGCCCCTCCAGAGGGCCCCAGGTAAACCTGAGGGGCCATCACATTAACGAGAGAGAAGAAGATCTGAAACACAAATCTGTTTTCACTGTTTAGACTTCTCTCCAGTTTTGATGTTGAGTGAAACATCGACAGATATTAAAATACGTCAGCACGTCGTCCACACACACACACACACACACACACACACACACAACGTCGCTTTCAGACGACAGGTTTGAAAAGGACAAACAGCTGGAGGTGTGGCACTCGAGAGACGCGAGTCCTCTGCTGCAGGATAACACACCACAATCCACCACACGACTGTCAGAGGGAGAGGTGCACTGTGGGTAATGTAGGCAACAGGTTTAGACCAGGAAAAGAAGACGATATCTCTGGTTCTGCTGCATCGATTTGGATCCTTCGTCCTCAGGTGTTGCAGGATGAACAGGTGTAACAGTCCTTTGACACCTGAGCGGCGGACTGACTGCTCTGTGTGACGGATTCATAAAGTGTGAGTCAGTGGCTGCAGATGACAGAAGCTGAAGGCCGAAGAGTTTCTGACGCCACGACGCTCTGAGCACATCGATGCAGCTCCATCACACAGTGTGTGTGCGTGTGTTATTTCTAACAGGTGGAGGGAACAGAAGGTGGCACGGCGCCATGGCAACAGTCTCTCTTCCCTCGCCCCCACACATACTTCCATCATCCCTGCTTCTACATATAGTCCCTGCGGAGGGGCTTCTTCACGTCCATCACGGCTCAAACGACAGCCTGATCGGTCACATGGTTATTTCTGGCGGTCTGGGCACACACAAATGTCAGCAGCTTCTGAACATGGAGACTCATGAAGAGCAGAGTCCTGACAGACGAATCTACAGCAGCTGAAGTATTAATAAACAAGTGTTTGGAGCTGCAGTTCCTCGGTTCAGCCACTAGATGCTCCTAAAGAGCTCTGACTGTGCTCAACAGGAAAACATCTCATTTCTCTGCATTAAAGGCTGCTGTGCAAAGAACTCCTCATTTCATTCTCTGCTTTGTTTCTTCTGATGAGACTTTACATCTGCATCTTTACATTTTAATAAATCATTAACCTTACAAAGGTGTTCAAGCATCAGTCTGCTCTCAGCCTGAAGCATCTCGACATCTGTTGGATGAACTGCTGAGATGTGGTTCATCATTCGTGCTCCCCTCGGGATGAATTATAATAACTCTGATGATCCTCTGAGTTTTCATACAGCGTCACCATCAGGTCAACATTTTACCATGTGCAACACTACAAACTGAAGTCAGATGGTTTTAGTGAGCCGTCACCGTCTTCCAGTGACGCTTGAGCCACCGAGCGCGGGTGTTTTTTAGCAATGAGTCATGGTGTTTTCTGTGGCGTTTGTGACGTCTCATGTGGCTGTTTTTTAGCAACCAATGGCCACGTTTCCAGCAGCGTTTGTGCCATTAAACATGACTGTTTTTCAGCTGTCGGTGCCTGTGTGTCCAGCTGTGTTTGTGCCACCAAATGTTGTTTGAGTGACTGGTGGCCACATTTCAGTGGCATTTGTGCAACTGAACGTGAGTGGTTTTTTGGCAGCATTTGTACCACCAACGTGGGTGTTTATTAGTGACCACTGACCACATCTCCAGCGACATTTGTGCAACTGAAGGTGGGTGTTTTTTAGCAACCTCTGGCCACATTGCCAGTAGCTTTTGTGCCACCAAACATGAGTGTTTATTGTGATAAATGGCTGCGTTTCCAACAGCTTTTGTTTGTTTTTGCAATTTGTCACTTACTTTCCAGCAGCATTTGTGCCACCCAACATGAGTTTCTTTCATCACAGCTCCTCCAGCAACATTTGTGACGCCTGACACTGGTGGTTTTTTAAGCATCCTATAGTTGCTTTTTCAGCAGCTTCTGTGCTACCAAACGTGAGGATTTTACGCCAAAACAGGATCTTTTCCGAACCACAACCCTAAACTGAACCACACGTTTGGTTTGGCCATTGATTCTGCGACTTAATACCATACAGAAGGAACATATCTGTGGTTTACAGAACGTATAATGCCAACATTATCTCTGGTGATTGGTTTGCATCATAAAGTGATTTCTGACCGACAACTGAAGGCATGACATCACTTGCGTCAAAACTAGACTCTACTGATTAAAACACTGATTTACCTTCCCTGAACACAGGAGCTGCTGATCTTTACTCAACTCACTCTCACACATGATCAACAGACGGCCCTACGCATCACACTGTGATGTTCGTGGTGCCGCTCCAGTGTCAGTTTTGGACGTTCGTGTACGGTTTCTGCTTGTTAAAGGAATTCAGTCTTTATCAAGATTAACTCAGGATGTTGGTAAAACACCAGATTTGTAGGTTTACTTCCTTCAGTTTAGGCAACAGAAGCACGTGGTGACATTTAGAAAAAGACATGGTTTGGCTTAAAATATGTATGTTTGTAAAGTAACATGACGTACATCATGTGAAATATGTCACTCAATGTATAACGCTACACAGACGAACTCACTATGTTGTTGTTAAAATAACCAGGACACAGACAGCAGGCTACCAGGCGAAACTTCTGTGCTCGTTTGACACAGGCCAATAAATTGTGACGGACTGTTCCTACACACAAAATGGACGCTCCTAGTTTGGAGTATGGAGACAGGAAAATTAATACAGCTTTACAAGTCAAATCACAAAGCTTTTAGATTTGTTGCCTTATTGGTAATTTTGTTGGAGGGTTCACCCACAGGGACAAAATTTCAAAAAATTTTAGGGAAAAAAAAAAAAAAAATATATATATATATATATATATATATATATATATATTATATATATATGCACATCTATATATATTTATATATAGTCTTGTACTTTGGTGATGGTACATCATTGTTAGCTGTTGTCCAAAGGGCTCTAGTTAAGCTGACGTTAACTTCTGGAGCTTAGCTTCATTAGCTTATCTGTAATGGCAGAGATAACAAAGGTTGGCAAACATTATGCTGAATGATTCAGTGTAAATACTGTAGCAGCAAACTAACGCAGAGACACTCTTGGTAAAGATGGTAAAAAGGCCGTTATCCTTTTCTCATATTCTGAGCCACAAACCTTAACTTCAGTGGCACTTTAACTTGTTGTCTTTGATGGCAACCAGATGCGCTTCACAAGCGTAACACTGTGACCTGTAAATGTTGGCTTGTAATTTAAGCTTTTCATCGAGCTTCTCAACAATAAAATGATGAATATATCCCTCCAATGTGTAGTTTAGGCCCTTTTGGTTACTTCTCAATGACATCTGATCGTTATGTCCCCAAAAATCATCAGCTGCCTCCTGTGAAATGTCGTGTACTGTGACACCTGCCATAGCGCCGCTCACTGAGTGTTGACAGTGTGTCCAGGTGAGTGGAGGGGGCGGGGCTTAGCCACAGGTCAATTCGCGGGCTGCACTGACGTAGTGCTTTTATTTTGAAAGAGACTGTATCAAACTGTACATTTCCTGTGAAAACAGAAGTGTATTTTGAAAACAGACAATGCATGTAACAGGCTGAAGTTGACACGGCGTCCCAGAACGTCAACAACCAACACACCCAGGGTACCTTGGACGCCACATGTGGACGTGGAGAGTCCATGACCACACGTGGACATGTGACGAGGTCACAGTGAGGATGATGATGAAACGTACGTGACAGTAAACAAAGCACCGTCACACATCGACAGCTACAGAAAATAAATCTGCCGTTCCGTTACATGGAAGCTTATCCACGGAGGAATTCTGCAACAGCTTCATCACAAGACAAAATTACAAAACTTTCAATGATTTATACTAATTCAGTGACTTTCCAGGCCTGGAAGATGTCTTTGTGTAATTCAATGACTTTTTCCAGTTTTCCAGGAGCCCTGGTGTTCGGGTGCTGAAGCGAACATGTGTGAATTGTTTTGGATTGTGACAGTGACCTCTGACCCACAGAGTTTATTTGTAATCTTGTTTTTCATTGAATTAAACAGTTTTGTATTTTATTACACACTCGTCACTGTTACTGAAGATAATCAAGGACGTCTTCTTTTCTGCTCTTCACAGACACTGTTTAAGCTTTTATAATCTGCAGGTCTGTGTGATCACAAATAGCTCGAAGAAATTAAAATGTGACCAAACAAAAACTCAGAGCAAATGTTTTTAGTTACAACTGTGACTGAACGATTGTTAATGTCACGCTGTGCAACTCTGATGAATCATGTAAACAACAACAATAGTAATATTTAGAATCTAAAACACGGTAAACAAGCAGCTCCTTCTTGCTTTTACATAACGCCTGCCCTCAATCTCCTCCCGTTTCCATGGAGACAGCATCCCAGCAGCTGAACGGCGATGTGAGCGTGCAGGGATGTCAAATGTGGGACAGAGATATGTAGTAATGTGTGTGTGCGTGAGACAGATCGGTGTCTCTGCAGCGCTGCAGGGACCCGCCGCGACAGGCGGGACAGGAGAAGACATCAGTGTCTCTGCAACGTGTCCCCGGTACCATCGCTGTCTCGTGCATTTGTGCATGAGATGATGACATAAAGCCATCAGGTGTCAGATCTGCAGTGGCATCATTAAAACAGTCCTCTGGCAGTGTGCAAAGCCTGACGCCATCTTTATGTAACTTCATGTAAACATGAACTCCGACAGGTGTGTGAGACAAACTGCTGCAGCAGGTGTGTGAAGGAATGTGCAGGATGCAGCAGCTGCTCATGAACTGAGATGTTGGGGCATAATGAGCTGAGGGTGAAACATGTGGGTGCGTCAGTGAGGAGGCCCCGCGGTGTCCCTCCGTCCTCTGCTGCAGGAGCCTCCTGGTTGTGTAAGCTCCGTGTTGCCGCAGTGAAGGAAACCCCTCTCTCCCTCGTGTCGACGTCGCTCTGCCGCCTGTCCTTTTATGGCATGGGGATACCCGCCGTCACGGCCGGATGCAGCCCATGTTTGGGCAGCTACGAAGCGCGCGGCGGGGGGAATCCCTCGCGCCGGTGCCGACCAATAAGGCCGGGACGGGAGTTACCTAGGAGACGGAGAGTATAAAACGGGCGGTGAGCGGAGGGAGCCCAGCATCTCCAGCATCACCGAGCGGACTAACGGAACACACACACCGACAGCTCCGGATTATTAACGGGATCTTTATCACACCGGCAGGGAATCCCCGACACCGGCAGCTTGATCCACCTGACAGCAGCATCTCTGCACTCACACACACTCACAGTCACTATGCTGCTGGAGCGCGAGGACAGCTTCATGTCGGAGTTTGAGGACGCGTGCAGCGCCTGGGTGGACAGTGTGGGCTCGAGCCCCAGCGACGGGGCCGAGTCTGACGTGGGATCACCTTTCTGCCAAGGTGTGTGTTCATAACCCCGCCAGAGAGAGAGAGAGAGAGAGAGAGAGAGAGAGAGAGAGAGAGAAAGTGTGTGTGTGATATTTATTTATTCATGTGTGACAGTGTGTTTGATGAAGACCTTCAGATCAGCTGTAAAACAATCAGCTAATGTTAAATACACAGAACTGGAGCTTCGTGTTGCAGCTGCAGATTCACATCATATTGATTTGCAGTGTGTGTGTGTGTGTGTGTGTGTGTGTGTGTGTGTGTGTAGGCTGCTCAGCTGCCCACTGAGCAGATATTATGCAATGACAATAACACCCCCTCCTCTCCTTGTTCTCTCCTCAGTCTTCTCTCCGGGCACTGACGCCTCTGACTCAGATTTCTTCTCCGACTTCAGCGACTGCTCCTCGGACACGCTCTCTCCCTCCCTCGGCTACACCGGCAGCTTCTTCACCGAGCCGGAGGCGGCACCGGCACCGGCGGCAGCGGGACTGAGCAGCACCGCGGACGCGATCCTCAACATGATCACAGAGATCGTCGGGATCTGCACCGAGATGGAGCAGCAGGGCGACGCCGGCTCTGTGCACGAGTCCGGCGCATCATCCGCGGCGCCCTCCCCGGCCGCAGCCGCAGCCGCAGCCGCAGCCTCGCCCCCGCTCTTCGCTCCTTCTCCTTCTCCATCTCCGTGCGTGGCTCCCATCTCCGAGCTGAGCATCGGCCCCCCGCCCCCCGCCTCGGGCTCACACCCTGTGATGGTCAAGAGCGAGTTTGTGAGCTCCAGCTGCAGCAGCGGGTGCGGACAGTCTTCAGTGGCCGGGAGTGACGCTCTGTTCCCGGCGAGCGCGGATTCTCTGCTGCCGCTGTCCGCTCTGGAGCAACAGGTGGATGTGGCTGAATTCATCGACTCTCTGCTGAGCTCCGAGGCCGGCCAGGGCGAGCTGAAGGCCGGCTGCGAGGTGAAGCAGGAGCCGCTGGGGCTGGAGGACTGGCTGAAGAGCCTGGCGGCGGCCCCGCTCACCGGAGGAGATTCCGGCAGCTACGTCATCAGCAGGCCGGTGGTGAAGACGGAGCTCGCGCCGGGCCTCCCGCCCTCCCCCCTCCCCTCCACCCTGGACGCGCAGCTGCTGTCCTCGCTCCTGCAGGGCGCGTTCCCGATAGTCAACATCAGCAGTGTGCACGCGCCCGGAGCTGCCAAGCTGTCGCGCGGGGGCCGGAGATCTCCCGCCAAGAGCGGGCTCAAAGTGAAACCCTTCCCTTGCTCCGTGCAGGGCTGCGAGCGCCGCTTCTCGCGCTCGGACGAGCTCAACAGGCACGTGCGCATCCACACGGGACAGAAGCCCTTCCAGTGCACCATCTGCGCGCGCAGCTTCAGCCGCAGCGACCACCTGACCACGCACACGCGCACGCACACGGGGGAAAAGCCCTTCTCGTGCGACGTGTGCGGAAAGCGCTTCGCGCGCAGCGACGAGAGGAAGAGGCACGGGCGCGTGCACGTCAAGCAGCAGCTGCGCGCGCAGATGATGGCCGCCTACTCTCTGGCCCTGAACGCGCCTGGCGTGTAAAGCAGCAGCAGCGCGAGCTCCCGATCATTTGGCCGCGAGGCTGCTGTGGAAGCTTCAGGATTTGAACCGTCAACCGGAAACCGTCGGAGACGTTTCCATGTGACGTCACTGAAGGCGATTTTAGCGGAAGCCTGGACTGAGGTGTTTAAGGTGTTCAGAGGACTCCAGGCTGCTCAGGGCGCATGCGTGAGGCTAGAGTCCACTGCAGGAGGAGGAGGAGGAGGAGGAGGAGAGGAAGGTGACTGTGGACCAGCTGTTTCTCCTCCTCACCATCACGCTGCTGTTTGTTAGACGCGTGTGGCTCGTGACCGTGGACTGAGGCGCGTGGGAGGACTTTAAAGGAGCAGCCCGTCTGTTTCCTCTTCTTCTGCCTGTAACATATTTTTGATCTTCTGCATGAGGACGTGACGACGCTGAATGTTGACGTCAGAATGTGGTGGTTGTTTTTTATGTCTTTCTATATGACGTCACGTGACGAGGAGCTTTATGTTTGTATGACCTGATCTCTATTTTTCTAAGCTGTCCGTCTACCTCTCTGTGGCGCCATGTTACAATCACACCTGTGTGCTGCCAGGCCGCGCGTCATGATGATGTCACTTTTATACACGAGACGATTGTAAACTTTATTTATAATCTTCATCCTGATAATCATCATCCTCATCATCACAGCACAGGTGGAGCTGCACCGGTGCATTGTGGGATACGTGACTGTGCAGGTTAATGTTCCCTCGTTCTGCATGGAGGCTGCTGCTGCTGTCAATAAACAAACAAACAAACAACAACAATGAGTCCCGTCTGATTCCTCTGCTTCATCGTGACAATACTCTTCATCACTCTGGGCACCATCTTCATCATCACAGTTTTCCTCTTCATCTTAACTATGAGCGTCATCTTCATCACTACAAGTGTCTTAATTATTACCAGTACAAGCCTCATCTTCATCACCATAATCTTCATCCTCACTGTAAACGGCATCATCTTCATCAAAGTACTGTCCATCTGCATCATGAGCATCTTCATCTTCATCACTATAATCTTATCATCAGTTTTCCTCTTCATCTGAACTATGAGCATCATCTTCGTCAAGGGGAGAAGTATCTTCATCATCATCATCACTATAACCTTCCTCACCATAAACAGCATCATCATCAAGACTCCTATCTGCATCATCACTGTGAAAATCTTCATCTTAACAGCATCATCATCATCATCATCGTCCCTATTTTCCTCTTCATCCGAAGTATGATCATCTTCATTATGGAGAGAAGTGTCTTCATCATCATCAATATGAGTGTCTTTATTCTGACCATTACAAGCCTCCTCATCATCCTCATCTTCATCAATAAGACCCCATTATCGTCACTATAACCTTCCTCACCACAAACAGCATCATCATCTTCATCATCATCATCAAGACTCTTTCTATCTGCGTCATCACTGTGAAAATCTTCATCTTAACAGCATCATCATCATCGTCATCACTATTTTCCTCTTCATCTGAAATATGAGCTTCATCTTCATCATGGAGAGAAGTGTCTTCATCATTACATGTGTCTTTATTATTACCACTACAAGCGTCATCATCATCCTCATCTTCATTAAAAAGACCCCGTCATCATCACTACAACCTTCCTCTTCACCATAAACACCATCATCATCATCATCATCATCATTAAAAAGACCCCGTCATCATCACTACAACCTTCCTCTTCACCATAAACACCATCATCATCATCATCATCAAGTACAGGACACTTTTCATCTGCATCTTCATCTTCATCGCTACAGTCTTACCAGCACCATCATCATCATCATCATCATCACGGTTTTCCTTTACATCTTCATCAAGGAGAGGAGTATCTTCATCATCATCATTATCATCAGACACTTTCTATCTGCATCATCACTGTGAAAATCTTCATTTTAACAGCATCATCATCGTCACTGTTTTCCTCTTCATCTTCATCATGGAGAGGAGTATCTTCATCATCACTACATGTGTCTATTATTACCACTACGAGCCTCATCATCATCCTCATCTTCATCAATAAGACCCCATCATCATTATAACCTTCCTCTTCACCATAAACATCATCATCATCATCCTCCTCCTCACTGTTTTCCTTTTCATCTCTACTGTGAGCATCATCTTCATCTTCATCATGGAAAGAATCATCATCATCATCACTTTTAGCGTCTTTATTCCGACCACTACAAGCCTCCTCATCATCCTCATCTTCGTCGATGAGACCCTGTCCTCCTCCTCCTCATCATCACAGATTTCTGTGCACTTCCGGCTCCATTCATCAACAGGCTGCTGTTGCCAGGCAACAGATGTTCCCATCAGCGCCGTCAGTTTAACAGTTAGTCCGGCTCCGTGAACTGTGAAGGTCGTGTTGCCATGGCAACAGCAGACCCAGGTTTATTTGTCACGGCGAAGATGTGCGAGTGCCCGTGAGTCATTTTCAAACATCCGCACCGCTCAGTCTGAACATTAATAATCTGCAGATTGATTATTGATCTGATCAAACAGCTGATCAGTTTATCAGACAGGAAGTAGGGGCTGAGCTGGGGACTACTTTCAGCGGCGGATTGATACTCGTTTTGAGTGTGTGTGTCAGCAGGACGGTGTGTAAGATAAACTACAGTGTGTTGGTGGTGATGAAGGAGCATTTCAGCATCAGACACTACAGAGCAAAATATCTGTGTCTCTGCGCCTGCGTGAGAGAGAGCGGAGTGAGAGAGTGGTACATCCTGTCAGCCGAGGGGTTTCCTATCTGTGCAGCCGAGCACCGCAGCACCTCCACGGACTATTACATCCAGACGGTCCCGGTGTTTCCTCCGCAGGCTCCACTTCACTCAGCTGCCCGATAAACCCGCTGCTTCTTCCCACTTTAACCTGAATAACAAACCAGGGCTCGGTGCTCCGGTTGGATCCAAACGGAGAGCCGGGGCTAGCTCAGAGACTAGCGGAGGCTAACTGGCTGTGCTTCCATCCGCTCATGCTGCGGCTAACGCTCCGCTAGCCGCTCCCAGCTAGCTCCGGTTTGTTATTCAGGTTAAAGTGGGAAGAAGCAGCGGGTCTGTCTGGTTTCATTCTGTATTTAATCCACTGTCGTTAAATCTAAGAACCGTCTGAATGTGTTGTTCTGTGGCAACGTGTGTCCTACTGTGCTGAAATATAAAACAAATACACATCATGTAATTGAACTTCAGGAAAAAGCTCTGAGGATAAAACATAAAGCTGGTTGTCATGGATCTACTCATCAGCTGTTTATAACATCCTCCAGTGAGAATCAGACAAATACAGGTGTGTTTCAGTTTGCTCATATTCAGGGTCGTCGCCTGGTTGATGAACGAGACACAAACGTTAACTGCTCCTTTTTTTTTGGATTTGATTGTGAGAAAATTTGTGTTTGTTTCTCAAGATGTTTGTTATCAAAATTAATTTATTCATTCATTCTCAGATTCAGACACAATGTCGGTCCGTCTCTCAGTGTGTTACTGATCTAGTTTTACAAACTCGGAGCTCAGTGCTGCAGAGAGAGAGAGAGACAGATGACTCTGCTGCTGTGCATGAAGTGATCCACACAGTCCTCCTCTCTACAGGCTCTTAGCGCCCTCCACTGGTCAGCGCTCAGCACTACAACTCCTCCACCACACACAGCTTCGTCCAGGACACAGTCAGTTTCCTCTCTGCTGAGTCCTGAGTGTCTCCATGTTGTGTCACTTCATACTTCTCCTACATTCAACATCTCAGAGGGAAAACTGCACCACATCTATCTGACAGCTTTAGTTACTTCCTGTCCAGTGAAAAATGACTTTTCTATGATACTTTCAATCCTTTTCATTCAGCTGATTATTTCTATACCTGACTAGTCCAGAGCCACTGAGAGCACAGCTGCCCACGCACAGTGTCACATGGTGTGTGTTTGGGATACAGGTCGTAGGAAACTGCAGATTAAATAGTCAACTGAACCCATTAAGAAGAACAATGTATTCAGACAGTGTTTGTGAAGATATTCATTGCCTTAAAGAAGCTCAGTGTTAGTAAGTTTTCCAACTTTTGCCAAGAGGGAACTTTAGATATTGGTCCCTAGATTATGTTCACCCAGTTTCATGCAGATCGCTCAAACTTCCTAGGAAGAGATCCATTTGAAGTGTTTTTCAAAACATTCAAAATGGCGGAAAATCTATATAAGTGGAAGTTCTGGGTTCTTGAGGCAAATGTGTTCCTCATGAGGAGAGACATCTCTGTGCAAAGCTTCATGTCTCTACCACATACGGGGCATGAGATATGCCCATTCAAAGTTTGACATTTCAATGGGTTGCACAAATTTCACATGGATTGACCAAGTCAGTGAGGAGAAAAATGTGGAACACACACACACACACACACACACACACACACACACACACACACACACACAGTTTTCTTCATTATATAGTAAGATAATATGAAACATGTTCATCAGTGATGCCTCACTGTCACAAACAAAGAGACAGTGTCACTAAATGATCCACAGTACATAACAACACTGCTGCAGGTGCAAGAAACATTATTACAATAAATGAATCAAGTAACGTGAAGCTTCTTCTAAAATGAACAGCAGCATTTACAGAGACAAGGTGAGCTGCAGCTGCAGCAACAGACACACAGCTTACAGCAGAGAGAGGAGGTGCTACTCACCTGTCTGAGTCCTGCTCAGTCTGCTGCAGGTTCACCCAGCACCTCTGTCCCGCTGCAGCCTGTCAGTGCAGCAGACGTCATGAGCATGTTAGCATTTAGCATGTTAGCTGCACCCAGCATGCACCTGTTTATAATGACAATAATGACAATAAACTTTATTTATGCAGCACCTCTCTGAACACAAAGTGCTGCACGATAAACCTGAACACATTTAAAACACGAGGAGAATCAAACAAACCAAAATACCCTGTGATGTCATCAAGTTTAAGATAAAATAAAGAAGGACAAAACTAACATCAAGAGTTAAAATCAATAAAACAGGCAGAAGGTGTGTTTGATTCGCTCACCAGGTGGTGCTTTAACTCTCTGCTTAATTAAGGAAGGTGCGAACTTTAGTCTGAAGCACACAGAGCAAAAATAACTGACTGGAACTGTGATGAAGCGCAATATCTGAGATTAAAAATACACTTGAATATGAGCAAAAAAAGAAAAAAAATTATCAAAGAAACAAAACAAACAAAAACAAAACATTTTATCGTTTGGTTTTAAAGTTATGTGCAGTGAATGAATTGCAAAATACATAAAAAATAATTACTTAATTTTGTATTTTGTGATGTGTATTGAGAATAAACATAATATATTAAATATATGTATAAAAGCAGAAGAGCAGCATGACTTCATTCAGCTGACACACACTCAGATCGAGCTGCACCCGAACATGTTATTAACCAGCATATTGAACCTGTAGCTTTAAAACACAGGATCTGATCCACACAGCTGGAGTTTATGAAATCAAGAGCACAAAACACAGTGTGTGATCCAGCTGTGGAAACTGACCACACACACAGAGCCAGTGCTGGGAAGGTTCATTTTTACAGGTTACACACAGTTACCCTGTTAAAATGTAATGTGCAGTTATGTAACTTATTACATTTCTAATCACATTGTCTTCTTAATTACAAATGATTCAAACTGAGCAGCTGAAACAAAACGTCACTGCAACACAGTCAATGTTTTATTTTACATTTGAAGTGGACAGAATAATATATTCAGGTGTGACCTCTGTAACCATCACTCACTGTAATCTGATTACATGTTGTTTCTCAGTAACTGATAAGTTACATTTATTCTGTAGCCTAATGTAACGAGTAATGATGAACATGAGCTGCGACATGAAACTGATGAAGACGTGAATAAACCAGTAACTAAATAATATCCTGCATCATTCTGCAGAGTGAATGTAATCTGGTACTTGCTCTCCGCCATTATCTCCATCCACATCAGGACTGACACGTCACGCGGCTTTTACGTCACCAGCAGCCTGCCGAGGGGAGGGGACACACACACACACACACACACACACACACACACACACACACACGGAAACGTCTCCGGTCGCTGCTCCTGCACGAGACCGTCACAGTGGGAGCAGCAGGAGCTCGTGGCCGGATCGACCCGCCGCACGAGCGCGGACTGAACCCCTGAGCGGGAAAAAGGGGGGAAACCATGGCAACGGATTTTAGGCTTAAACTGCCCGCGTGACGCAGCGACACAGGTAAGACTCAAGTTATTTACCTGAACAGCTGCTGACAGGTGGGACGTGTTGACTGTGTTTACTGTGTTTACTGTGTCACAGGTGCTTCAGAAACTGTCATATAATTTAATTTAATATAATATAATATAATATAATATAATACAATATAATATAATATATCATTTAATATAACATAAAATAATATAATCTAATATAACACAATATAATATAATATATATATTATAAAATAAAATAATGTAATATTATATAATATGACTGAATATAATATAATATAATTAATGTGTCTCAAGCTAAAATAAATAAATGTCTCTGCTCAAGAAGATTGTTTTTTTTTTTTGTTTGTTTGTTTTTTAAATTTGACCAAAAAACATTAAATTCTCGGGAAGAATCCATCTGTTACCATTTACCTCAATTTAATCCAGTTCACATTGAATTAACTGGGTTTTGATGTTTTCAGGAAATTAAATGTTTTGTTTCTCTGAAATGACCAAAGCGAGGAGCAGCGAGATGTGAATCATGTAACACCTGAACATATGCTGCGTTCCAGGCAGGCCTTTGAACTTGTAAGTCACGACTTAGAGTCACGAGTTACGACTTTGTAGCGTTCCAGGAAAGTTACGGCAAACTGCCAGTTACTTCCTGTTTAACGTTGAACATGGTGAACCGTTTGTTTGTGCTTCCCCATTATTGCTGTCACCAAAGATGCCTGCTGCTTGCTCATCTGAGTGAAACGGAGGAGGAGAAACGGCACATAGGGTCACAGATGCTATTATAGGCTATTTTTTACGTTATCTGTGTGTTTGGAAACGTATTTTGTATTGATTTATTCTTGCACTAGAAACCAGCTGTTAGAGCGGCTGCCAATAATGTGTTAACATTAGGGTTATTTTATGTCTATTTCTCACCATGTATCACCTGCATCAACACGCATCCATAGGGCTGCCTTTGTTGTTCAGAGGAGTAAGGTCATTGGTTTAGAGGCCTGTGTGACGTCAGAGAGCGTAACTGGGAGGACATCGATCTGGTACGAGCTCACGGGTGGGAAGTTACGGGTTTGACTGCCGTTCCTGTGCACTGTCACGAGTTACAGGTTGTGAAAACACGAGCTAGCTCGCTCCCAGCCGACCCCGAGGGTGTGCAGCGCAGCGCAGGAAGGCTAATGTTAGCTAACTAAAGGGGGCAGCAGGTGCTATGTTTCACATGTTAACGCAGCTAGCCGTCTGTCTGTCAGCAAACCAACATAAAATAAAATAAAAGGCAAAACATTACATCACCAAACATTAAAATGTCACCACCTCGAAATGTTTAGCGCTAAAGCTAACAGAGTCAATGGAGCGCCGGACTGAAAGCAAAGGCCTCCTGGATTTCACATCATTGTACGCTGTTTTGTATTCATTTAAAATGGTTAGTTAGCATTTAGTGCTCAGCTACGGAATCAGTCATGATTAAAAGAAAGCGTCTCTGTGAGGCTGCGCTTCCTAAACAGTTGTTTGTTGCCTTCCTCGCTCAAAACTGACGCCAGACAAATTCAGATTTATCTCTGCGCTCGACAGATTCACAAAATAAGCTGCAGGTTAAAGGAGGTAAACGTGGAGACAGTCCACACCCAGACGCTTCTTTCTTCCTGCTCATCCAGCCATATTCAAAATTCCACTGCATGGGGTTGACCAGAGGACACACACACACACACACACACACACACACACACACACACACACACACACTGCATCATCAGCAAGTGTGTGTTTTCATATTTATATCCCATGGTACACACACACATGCACAATCAGTGATGTGGAAGATGCATGCTTCAGTTAGCAATTAGCCTCACAGAAAAACACACACACACGACCTACTAATGTCACATCCAACAGGCGTGTGTGATATTCAAACATGTATCAACAGGACACCTCATCAGAGCGACAGTGACTCATATTCACACATATTACTGAAGCTTTGCTGTTTTTAATCTACAGATTATTTCACTCATCAAATCTTTATCTCCTCAAAATCAATTATGCATCTCACACACACACACACACACACACACACACACACACACACACACACACACTGACCCAGTTTTTCCTCAGGTTTATTCATTCTTGAGGATTGCGTGAGAGTGTGAGCTTTCATGTCTTTCTCCTGCACACACACACACACACACACACACACACACACACACAGACACACACAGTATTTCCATCAGTTCCTGTCCCTGCTGCAGTGTTTCCATTGTTCCTGTTTTTATCTTCCAGGTCTGCAGCTCCCTGGTGAAGCATGTCTTCCTCCTCCTCCTCGTCTTCGTCCTCCGAGCTGCCCTACTTTTGTCCTCGCTGTGGCGACGAGTTTCGTTTCTCGTCCGTACCTGAGCTGCGGGCTCACCTGGTCAGCCAGCACACCTACGAGACCCTGCTGGTGCTGTCGCAGGTAATTCACACGGAGCGACACTGTCGATTCATTTCTAATCCATGAGTTGTTGGTGTCCAATCCCAGTTCTCCTCTTCGCCCTACGGCTAGTGTAGGAGTGACCTCGGATGGTCCGTCTGAGCCACAGTGACAGGGTTTGAAATCTTAACCTGGGAGTCGGGACATCTCTCTAGCTGCTGATCTGATCCGACCAGATTTGTGACGAATGAACGATAGAAACAGTTAAATACAAACTGATGAACAGTTGAAACTGAATTTGCTAAAAGTAATGATAATGTTTTGCTAAACCTTTGAAATACCATCGGTTCATTAGTAATGAATAAACTGTTTGAAAAAGCTAAAAGTAACTGACAAATGGTTTAAATACGATTAGTTAGATAAAAGTAATGGATAATGGTTGAAACCGTTAGGCTACAGTAACTGATAAACAGTTGAAATACCTTAGGTTGGCTGAAAATAATGTTGAAACAGTTAGCTATAGTATAAACAGTTAAAGTAGCATTAGCTAAAAGTAACTGTTTAACACTTAAAAAAGCATTAGTTAGCTAAAGGTAATGAACTGACGGTTAATAGTTAGCTAAAAGTAACTCATAAACAGCTGAAATAGCATTAGTTAGCAAAAAGTAATAACAGCTGAAAGTAATAAGCAGTTGAAATAGCCTTAGTTAGCTAAACGTGATGGATAATGGTTGAAACGATAAGCTAAAAGTAGCTTAAGTAGCATTCGTTAGCTAAAAGTGATAAACCGTTAAAATAATTAGCTAAAAGTAACCGTAAACAGCTGAAATAGCATTAGTTAGCTAAAAGTAATAATAACGGGTAGCTGAAAGTAGGGCTGCCACTAACAATTGTTTTCATTGTCGACTAATCTGTCGATTATTTCTTCGATTAGTTGACTAATCATTTCATCGAAAAATGTGTTAAAATGTTGAAAAATGTTGGTCTGTCTCGCCCAAACCTAAAAATTACGTCATCTAATGTCTTGATTTGTATAAACCAAAGGGTTTTAGTTCACCGTCACGGGAGAGCATGTAAAGCTGCTGATATCTGAACATAAGAAGCTGCAGTAAGAGTATTTTTGGTACTTTTCTATGAAAAATAACTCAAATTGATTAGTCGACTACTAAAATAGTCACCAATTATTTTCTACAGTCGATTAGTCATCGATTAGTCGACTAATCGTGGCAGCACTAGCTGAAAGTAGCCCAACTAATAAGCAGTTGAAAAAGCCTTAGTTAGCTAAACGTGATGGATAATTGTTGAAACAATAAGCTAAAAGTAAGTGATATAAAGCGGAGGTAGCATTTGTTAGCTAAAAGTGATAAACCGTTAAAATAATTAGCTAAAAGTAACCGTAAACAGCTGAAATAGCATTAGTTAGCTAAAAATAACAATAACGGTTAGCTGAAAGTAACTAATAAGCAGTTCAAATAGCATTAGTTAGCTAAAAGTACTGAGAAATGGATGAAACAATTAGCTAAAAGTGATGAATTAACGGATGAAACAGTTAGCATAAAGTTGAAATAGCTAAAAGTAACCGTCAAATGACTGAATTACAATTAGTTAGCTAGAAGTGATGAATAAACGGTGAAATGTCTGACCAGCAGTCTGACACCCAAACATACTCCGTCATGAAAAGCAAAGACAAGCATCAGATCTTCTTCTTCTTCTTTTGGCATTTCTTTCTTGAAAACACTGAACGATTACCAATATAATATCTGCTGCTGTTTTAAATGAGTGGACTTAAATCTGACTACACACACAGTGTGACGACTTTAACTTAATCTCACATTTCAGGCCCGGGTTAGAAGCTCCAGACCCGGTGCTCTCTCCCCACTCCCGGCCGAGCTGTATCCCAAAGACAGAGCTCTTCTCTGGGCATGCAGGCCCACAGCTTCCCCCTGCCGCTGGCCTGCCTGGATCTCGCCTCATCTGCGGCCTCCGTCCAGCTGCTCAGGGAAATGTTCAGCCCTGCAGATCGCGCTCTTCCCTCTACTGCAGGACATCCAGAGGAGCCCTCCACCGCTCTGGCCCTCCCCGGCTCTCTGGAGCCTTTTCCTGGGCAGAAACTGGGCGGGGTGGGGGTCCAGCTTGGCCTGGAGTTGGGACTGTCGGTGGGGATCGGACTGGAGGAGAGACTGGGGCTGGGGCTGGATCATAAAATCGCCCGGACGTTTGCGGAGGTGGAGGAGAGGGTGAACCGCCGCATGGGTCGACTAAAGGTGGAGCTACAGAGGAGGGAGGCGGAGCTAGAGCGCGAGAGGAGGGGCAGGGATCGGCTGAGGAGTGAGAAACAGGAAGTGGAGGAGAGGGCGGCGTACCTGTCCAGACAGGTGGGTGGAGCTGTGAAATAATACCATGGTGACAGACATTAATTAGTTTAAACATGATTTAAACACAGTGTGTGAGTTTGTCTCTGAATGTTTTAGTGGCGTTTTATTTTTATCTGTCAGGTCTCTGCTGCTGTGGAGATGATGGAGCGATTAAAGAAAGATCTGGACGGAAAAGAGAAAGAGCTGAGTGAACGACAACGGTCAGTACAGAGTTTCTTTTGTTTTGTCTGTCTGTCCCTGAATCTGCAGGATGCCATTTCTAGTTTATCTGGTCGACCTGAGAGGAAGATACTGTCAGGTGAGAAGGACAGGTGTTTACAGGTGTTCAAACAACAACAGGAAGTAGTTGTAGCCACGCTGCGGATTTGATGGCTCACTAACTTGGTGTGACAGTAAGTACTGAGGGCTTTAAAACTCTTAGCATCTGATCGCCACAGTTTGCACCAAAAATTGCACCTCTTCAAAGAGTCATAAGTCAGTCAACTCACACACAGACACATGAAACACATGTTTTTAGAATCGAAGAGTTTTTTGACTGACAGTTTCAAGGTTATCATCATCATCATTATGTTCATCCAGAATAAACGTCTATAAACCTGCTTCGAAATCACAGAAAATGTTATGTTTTGGCTTAAAATACCTGCACAATCGCTGCTGGAAAACTGTGATGCGCCACTAAAAAAGACCCTGCTTTGGTCACATGATGGCCACAAGAAACACTGCTGGAAATGCAGCAATGTCTTCCAAAAAACCCCACTTTGTTTGGACGATGGCCTCTTGAAACGCTGCTGGAAATTCCACTGGAACTGAAGCAACTTGTGGCTAAAAACATCCCATTTTGTTTGGACAATGGCTGCTTGGAAGTTCTGCTGGAAATGCAGCAGTGTTGTCAAAAAACACACTCTGCTGGAAATACAGCTACAAATACAGCAAGTTGTCACTAGAACATCCCATTTTTGTTGGCAAAATGGCCACTGGATATTCGACTGGAGATATACTAAGTTGATGCTAAAAAATACTTTTTTTTTTTTTTTTGTCTCAAAACTCTGCTTGAAATGCAGCAATGTTTGACAAAGAACATTTTGTTTTGGTTGTACAATTGCCCCTGGAAGTTCTGCTAGAAATACAGCAGTGTTATTGAAAAACACCTTGTTTTGATTGCATGATGGCCACTAAATTGTGCTGGAAATGCAGCAATTTGTCCTAAAAAATACTGTTTTGGTTGCACAATGGCGGCTGTAAACGCTGCTGGAAATGTAGCAATGTGCGACTAAAAAACTACTGTTCTGGTCACAAAACTGCTGAAAAAGAGTGGATGTGTTGCTAGAAAATGCCCCTTTTGATTGCACAGTTGTCGCTGGAGATTGTGCTGGAAATGCAGCAATTTGTTGCTAAAACACCCTGTTTTTGTCACATAATGGCGGCTGAAAAACACTGGAAATGCAGCAATTTGTCCCAAAAAATGCAATGTTTTGGTTGCACAATGGTGGCTGTAAACGCTGCTGGAAATGTAGTGATGTGTGACTCCAAAATTACTGTTTTGGTCACAAAACTGCTGAAAAACAGTAGATGTGTTGCTAGAAAATGCCCCTTTTGGTTGCACAGTAGCGGCTGGAAACGCTGTTGTTAAAAACGTCAGCAGACCACCAGTGTTTTAATATAGTCTGTATCTTTAAACAATTACAGCTGAACAACAGCAATACACAAGTCTGTGGATTTCAAATAAACCAAGTGCCAGTTTTCTACTCGGCAGTGATTGTTGTTGTAAACATGACATAACAGCGATTTGGTCAAATCCATTAATATGAACGTTTCTCATTATAAAATACTGATAGGACAAAGTGCAGCCTCACCAACACGATGAGTCCAGTTAAATTAAACACAGTATAAAAACAGCAGAATGTGTGTAAAAGGTTTTGTGCTCTCAATCTTTGTAGGTCAGTGAAACACCAACATGTTACAGGGCTGATGGGAAATGTGGTCCTGAGCTCTATAACAGTAGATATTTTACATGACGATGAAAATACACAGATTATATTTCTACTGTCATGTGTATCTTCTGTCTGTGAGATGCATCACTTAATCAAACAGTCTCATATATTTCTGTATATAATATTTTATATATATTTCATATATTATAAATACGCAGCCTGAACACTCAGTGATCTTCTGTCTTCATGATGACCAGAGAAAAACAACATGATGCACAGACAGAGGACACGCCATGTTTAGTCTGCATCACTGCACACACACACACACACACACACACACACACACACACACACACACACACACACACACAGCTGTGGTTTGCAGTGGTGATAGATGGAAGATGACAGCAGCCCTGAGGGTGTGTACGTGTGTGTGTGTGTGTGTGTGTGTGTGTACATATTATTATTTTAATGAGACATTTATTCACATTATCTTCTGGATCTAAAGCTCTGAACAAAACTATATCCCCTGATGATGTAATGAATCCTGTTTTATACCTCTGTCACATTGAGGCTGTATTTGTGTGTCTGTATATGTTTATGTGTGTGTGTGTGTGTGTGTGTGTGTGTGTGTGTGTTATTTCTCCTCAGGGAGATGGTGGACATCGAGTGTTTTCTGAGGGAGACAGCAGAGAAAGAGGCCGAGGCCAAATCCAGACTGCAGGTGACACCAAAGATCTTCTACTTTGGTTTCTGGGGACTTTTACTGATTGTGAGAATGAGGAAACAGACTCTGGGATCTCTTTATGAACGTGTGTGTGTGTGTGTGTGTGTGTGTGTGTGTGTGTGTGTGTGTGTGTGTGTGTGTGTGGTGTTTGAAGGTGTGCTAAATGTTGGGTTAGCTAACAGTTCAGTTTAACATCAGGTTTTACAAAATGTCTTTCCTTATCTGTGACAGAAACATTTGTTGCGCTCTTATTTACAGTATTTACAGTACAGGAGTCTCTAGTTTTTATTTGTTTATATTTTATTCTGTTGTTTATGTTACTTTTAATGAAGATATTCTCATGCTTTTATTCATTTACATATATTCTGAGTGTATCTGCTTTTATTTCATGGTTTCTGTGTTTTATTTAATCTCTTTGTAAAGCAGAGGGGTTTGTTGTTTTCACAGGGCTCCGTCAGGTCATTAAAAAGTCTTCAAAGGCATTAAATTCCTTTAATAATTGGCAGCATCTATTCTTTATATTTTATTTTTTATTATTTTATTAAATCTATTTATTCTAATTTTGCTTATTAAAAACTGGTCTTAAGTTTCATTATGCGGGGCCTTTAAACAGTCTTAAACTTACCTTCAGCTGTAGGGACCCTGTTTTAAACAGTAAACCTGACGTGTGTATTAATACACCCTCAGAATATGTATTTCATGTTTGATTTCAGGTGTTCATCGAGACGCTGTTGGAACGAGCCGACCGTGCAGAGAGACAGTTGCTGCTGTTCAGCTCACACACACACCACAACCACTACACACACCACGACGACGCATACATCGACCCGTACACACTCAGCGAGGGATACACACCTGTGGCTGGGCGAGGGGGCCGCAGTCTGGATGGCAGCACTGATGACATCATCACAAACAAGATGCAGGGAACCATCGGCAACCGGGTGAGAAAAACTAATTTATCTGTGACGTTAATGCCTGCAAACATGGAAAAAGTCCTGTTAGTGAGGTCAGAGCGGCGCTATTGAAAACATGAAACATCAGCGACAACAAAGCTTCTGAACATCTTCACCCAGGACAGAGTTCAACAAAACATCCGTCTGCAGTGACGCAAACACAGTCTGTGCCTGAACGAAAGAGCAAAACACACTCAAAAAGTTATTTCAAATATACTCGTGTACGTGTGGACAAGACGTAAAACATGCAACATCACAGGGACTTTCCTCCCTCCTTCTTGTCGTCAACTCCTTCCACCTTCTCTAACGTCACCTTCTCCTCCTCCTCCTCCAGAGGAGTTACAGTGTGTCAGGCTCCTACAGACTGGGAGAGCAGCTGTACAGCCAGCATCACTACAGGTACCTGAACGCATCACAAGCATAACTGCTAATGAAGACAAGTCTGAACTATAACACAGTCTGAAATGTTGCTTACTGTTTGACATTTTTCATCTTTAAAAAGACTTTTTCTGCATAATTTTGTAGATGAATTCTTTAATGTGTTTTTACGGAAGAGTGTTGCATTCACTTGCAAAATAAAAAAAGCCCTGTTTTTTTTTTTTTTTTTGTCGGAGTAATTTTTTCCCTGTTTTTCATGGAAATTATTTTGTTGTTTTTTTTTTAGTGTATTTTTTCTGTTTTTTTTGGGTGTAATTTATTTATTTTTCTGGGTTTTTTTTGGTGTAATATATTCTGTTTTTCTGAGTAATTTGCAGTCGAAAACATAGCTAGATTATCATACCCTGTGTGTAACTAATCACGTGCCTTACCCTTATTGATCCCGTAATTGAAATTGTCTAGGAGCAGGAGTCACCATGGATGCAGGGGTCACTTGCAGGTGCCAGGTGGGAGCTTCTCGCAAG
This sequence comes from Epinephelus cyanopodus, assembly GCA_026686955.1. Taxonomy (NCBI): domain Eukaryota; kingdom Metazoa; phylum Chordata; class Actinopteri; order Perciformes; family Serranidae; genus Epinephelus; species Epinephelus cyanopodus. The sequence continues at coordinate 1,726,826 of CM048934.1, read as the reverse complement.
ATTTTGAAGTATCTCGTCTCCTCGTTCTGGAAAACAAAATTACCACGAAAAACAGAAAAAAATTACCATGAAAACAGAAAATAAATACCCTGAAAAACAGGCCTTTTTTTTTAATTTGTCAAGTGAATGCAACACACTTCTGTATGTTTTAGTTTCAAACAGCATCTCTCTGACGTATCGTCTCTCTGTCTCTCAGTGGCCTGTCCGGTCGCATGCGGACCTTGTCCCTGGGTTCAGGGGGCTGGGACGGGGAGACGGGGTTGGTCCACCTCCACCCTCAACACTACGCCGCACCCTGGACTCGACGAGAGCGAGGAGGAGGAGACAGGAGGAGGGAGAGACCGTGGTACGTAACAGGACGTCTGATCTGTAGACGTGTTGGAGAATATTTAACCTGTTCAGACTGAAACATGTCGACCGTGATGAGATGGTTCATCATCCACGTGTCCCTCAGGATGTTCTGTGATAAATTCGGTTATTAAGCCTCTGACTTTTCATCTGGCGCCATCATCACATCAACAAAACTCTTCTTCACCTCCATCTCTTCTTCTTCGTCTTCTGTGTTTCCAGGCTGGAGGAGGGAGGATGTGGGAGAACGTGGAGCAAAAGAAACCGCCGCCACCACAGCACTGAAGAAGAGGAGGAGGAAGATGACGAGGAGGAGGAGGAGGAAGAAGAGGAGGAGGGGGGGTTCTGGAGCAGCGCTGAGATGAGGAGACTCGTCTTCACCAGGACACACACACCTGGTTCAGGTAAACCGTCTCTTTCTAATGGTGGTTGTTGCAATCACTTCCTGCAGCTGCTTCACAATAAAAGTCTGGATGTTCTTCGTCCCCTGCAGACGCCCCCTCCTCCCTGCGCTCCACCCCTCCCGTCATCACGGTGACAGACAGCTGGAGGCGGACACCCTGAAGCTGAGGGCGGGGCTTTTCTGCGTGTTTCCATATTTAGACGTGCGCTCCTTGCTGCGTGCCGCCGAGGTCTGCTCTGATTGGCGGTTTGTTGCCCGGCACCCGGCGGTTTGGACACGCCTCCGTCTGGAGAACGCCAGAGTGTCAGCCGAGGTAGAGGAGACGTCATCATCTTCATCACACTCTTGCTTGTGTCATCGTCTGTCTAACTGTCGTTTCCTTTGTCAACAGTTAGCTGCTATGTTTATTAAAATCATTGTTTCCGTTGAAAAACTGTTACAGATGTCATCATCTTCATCATCAAACTGCTGATGTCATCATCTTCATCACATCTTCTTTGTTTAAAAATAAGACTGATTTTATTCTTTGTTGTTGTCATCATCAACCTCCCCAAAAATCTTATGGTAAACACATTTTTTTAATGTTAGCTGTTAGCTAGCCGCTCCATGTAGCTAGCTAGCAGCAGTAACAGTGCTCTGACCACGGTGGCCGCTCTCCGGTCTCCCCCATGTCGTCCTGGTGAGTTAGCGGCACAATTTGAGCAGCAAAACTTCATTAGCATTTTACACTATGTTAGCATTACTAGCCGTGCTGATGCTGGTAATGGTGCTAACAGAGCTAACAATACTAAAGAGGTTTTGTGGCTCAATATTTAGCCTACTTACCGCCTACTTACCGGGGCCAGCTGAGGGGAGACTGGAGGCGGCCACCATGTTTTGACTGAAACATCATCGATGCTAGCTAGCACGCGCCCTGGGTGGTGTACAGTACAGACTGGCGGTGGACATTGTCGGGGTCTATTTTCAGCAGCGGATTAATCTCCATTTGTTGTGTCTCTTTGTGCGTGGTGTGTAGTTCCTGATCACTTTGTCTCAGTGGTGTACTCAAACTCAGTCTGTGGTTCTGAACAACCTGAAGCCTCGAAGCAGACGAGCCGACGAGACGCGAGAGGATTACCATAAACACACACGGTAACACACACACACACGTTTGTCTGCCTGTACTCGTGAGGACCCGACCCATTAACCTTAACCCTCAACCATAACGTTCTAACCTGGACCTTACAACAAAGTCTTAAACAGCCAAAATGTCCCTGTAATGCTGAGTGTCCTCACTATGATGTCTTAAACCTTGGAACGGTCCTCACTCAGACAGCATTACAAGCCTACACACAGCTGTCACAGTGCGGCACACACACAGAGATTTTTCTTTTAAAAAATGAAACACTTGCATGTTGCCGTGGTAACGCATCTACTCTCAGTCCAGCTGCCGTCTGATTGGTCAGGACGGACAGCAGGAGGTCGTGTTTACATGGCAGCATGGATGCTCAGGTGTGACAGGAGAAGAGATGTGCTCTCGCAGGGCATTGTGGGTGTTGTAGTTGAGCTGGTTGTGTTTCCTGTCTCAGGGGCAGTGTGGAGGCAGGGGTGGAGGCTCTGCTGAGGTCAGCAGGGGGCAGCCTGCTCCACCTGTCTGTCTCTCAGTGTCCTCACATCCTCACTGACAGGACGCTGTGGCTCGCCAGCTGCTACAGCAGGAACCTAAAGACACTCATGTACAGGTGACTGCTTACCTCTGCTTACCTGTCTGACTCCTTACCTGTCTGTTTACCTGTCTATTTGTTTACCTGTCTGTGTGTTTACCTGTCTGTTTACCTGTCTGAATGTTTACCTGTCTGACCGTTTACCTGTCTGACCGTTTACCTGTCTAATTGCTTACCTGTCTGACTCCTTACCTGTCTGTTTATCTGTCTATTTGTTTAACTGTCTGTGTGTTTACCTGTCTGTCTGTTGACCTGTCTGTCTGTTGACCCGTCTGTCTGTTTACTTGTCTGTTTACCTGTCTATTTGTTTACCTGTCTGTGTGTTTACCTGTCTGTTGACCTGTCTGTCTGTTGACCTGTCTGTCCCTGCAGGAGTTCGTCAGACCCTCTTGGTCACGAGGTTCTCTGGGCCCTGGGCGCAGGCTGCAGGAGCATCAGCAGCCTGCAGGTGGCTCCAGCTCACCCCTGGTCAGTGTCCTCACACAGTCATTAGTGTTTTCTGATCGTAACCTCCAGCAGCAGCTGATTGAGAACAAGCTCACATTTGGTCTTAGTCACTTGATTCTCATCTGTCTCGTCTCCTTTCAGCCAACAGCCCACTCGTTTTGGAAACCGCTGCCTGCAGACGATTGGCCGGTGCTGGCCACACCTCCGCTCGCTCAGCGTGGGCGGGGCCGGCTGTGGGACTCAGGGATTGGCTGCTTTGGGTGAGTGAAAAAAAACAGTTGTTTTCAGATGTTTTGGTGCTTTAATGTGATGATTTATCAGAACACAAGGGATCATTTATTCATTTATTTCCTCACATATTCTGCTCAGCTCTGTGTTCACATCACTGTTAATTCTGGTGAGTGACAGCGACCTGTGGTTAATATAACGTATAATAGAAACACATCTGATGAGTGAATGTGTGTGTGTGTGTGTGTGTGTGTGTGTGTGTGTGTGTGTGTGTAGTGTGCGCCTGTGCTCACCTGCAGGTGTTGGAGCTGGAGCGTATTACCGACCTCGGCCTGCAGGCAGCGACAGAGCTGTGTAAGCAGGACTGCAGAGCCTGGAGACTCTGATCCTGACACACACACCCGTCAGCGGTCAGGCGATCCTGCACTTCCACAGTGAGACACACTGACTGTCCTCTGAACACACACACACACACACACACACTTATCATCATTATCATGACGTGTCAGTGCTTAAGGAAGCGTCCTGTGTGTCTCTGCAGGCGTGTGTGAGAACATCAGATCCATCAGCGTCCAGGTCTCTGTGTCGGATTACTTCGAGGAGCCGGACACTCAGGAAGCTCAACATCTGTTCAGAGAAATTCTCAACACGCTGAGGGTGAGTTCAAGGACAACAAAATAAATCATGGTTCGGGTCTAATTTACAAGCACACGTCCTGCCCTGCGCCCTCATCAAATGAGCCACCAAGTAAAATCAGTCGGGGTGAAGTCAACAGTTCCCTTCAGTCTGCAGGCTACATTTCTAACTGGGTTCCTGATGGTGTGTTCTGTGTCCTCAGGTTCTTCAGAAGCGCCCCGGCCTGTGTGACGTCTTGCAGGTTAAAGCCGAAGGATTCTGCTGACCTCATCACACACACACACACACACACACCTGTCCTGACCTGAAGGAAATAACTTTCTTACAAAGTCTTTCCCTGATCGTCCAAACTGACGCTCAGTCACTGAGGAGTTTACTTCCTGTGAACATGTCCAACAGGTTTAAGTTAAGAGTTATACTCCGACACAATGTCGACGTCTTTCTTCTGCTCTGGAGTCAGGACCAAAACATTGAGCCTTCCATTTTATTATTTCACTTAAATGTGTCACGACTTAATTTTCTACCACTGTTAAATCTTTTTTTGCACTGTTTAAAGAAAACCCCTTTTCTTCTCCTGTTAAAACCCTTAATCTCCCTGAACACAACCTTTGTTTTTACTCTATTTTTGACAAAACCTGAACCTCAACTGAACCTTTGTTCTTTCCTAACTCACCCAGTTTAACCTTAAACTCCCTCACAGCTTTACACCCCCTTAACTCACCCTGTTGCCCAAAAATAATCCCTTATTTCTAGCTTTACTTTACTCGGCTGCCCTTCAGCTGTTAACATGAAGGTCCAGTCAATAATATTAGCAATGAGGATGATCAATAAATCCTTATGAAACCTTTAAAGCCATAATTCTTCATTGACGTAGTAGAAAACCTTTAATTTTACCTTAGGATTTAATTTAACCCTTATTTAGCTTCACACTGAAAATAAGCACAAGCACACGTATGCACAGATATATTTGCACATTGACTCATACACCAAAGACATCAGTCAATCCATCGATCAATCAGAGGCATCGATCAATCAGATGTGTTTGAAAACTGAACCCATCATGTGTCTTTAAACATCTCGTTCCAACTCAAAGGTGCTACATGTGTCGTTTACCATCAATAAAACTTTGTGTCGCCACTTCTGGAGACGTTTGTGTCCTTCATGAACTTCCTGCTCACTGTTACTACGGTCAGTGAACTCACCACAGACACTCACTGCCCTGTTGTTACAGGAGAGCCATAGTGTGTGTGTGTGTGTGTGTGTGTGTGATAAACAGTACAAAGGTGACGTGCGAAGGTCGTCCTGAGATCCATGTTTGTACTTCCTGTAAACAAACGACCTTTAACCCCAACGAGGGAGAGTGTGAGTGTGTGTGATGACGAGTGGCGGCTGGTAAACAATGTGTGTGTGTTTTCAGTGGACGAGTTAAAGGGAAAGTGTGTGTGTGTGTGTGTGTGTTGTGGTAACCATGGTCTTCCTCAGACGGAGGACGCTGCTTCGCTACCTGTTCCTGTCGGCCATGTTGGCTCTGCTCCTCTTCATCAGCTCCTTCTGGCTCCGTGAGTTTCCTCCGTCACTGAATGTCGGCCATGTTGGCTCCGCCTCTCATCGGCTCAGTGGCTGCTATTGAACTATTTATTCATGACACAGTGGTGGAAACTAACTGAGTACATTTACTCAAGTACTGTAGTGAAGTACAATTCTTAGGTGATACTTTAAGCTTCACTACATCTGACGGCGTCCGTCACTTTCAGATTAAGATTTTATATAAAAGCAACACATTGTTTAAACGAGTGGTTTCACAGTCAGCTGTTGAACAGCAGCAGATCCGACTGTGTTTCATGTTTTAATTCTATTAAAGAGACGTTTAGATTTAATTTTAATTGAAGCCCAAAAAGATAAAACTCTTACAACTTTTACTACAAATCAAAATTTTGAGGAAAGTAAACAAAAAAAAAAAGGTGAGCTAGCTAACTGTACACAGTAACTAAAACTAGCTCCACCTCCAGTCAAGTAATAATTTATTGTTAGTCACAGGAACTAAACGAGTACTTTCTTCTTTCCTTTAAGCACAGTACGCTTAAAATACAAATGTGTTTTAGTCCAATCGGATTTTAACGTAGGACTTTGGAGTATTGTCTTATCGTTATTTTCTCTACTTGCAGAACGTAGAGTGACGTATATTAGTTTTACAAACTTCACCTGTTTACTTGAACTCGTTACCTTCACCTCTGACCTTTGTGATCAAAGGCGTTTTTATCCTAAATTAGCTCCTTCACTTGTCTCAGTTAGCGAGGTTAGCAGGTCAGCTAGCCAAGTTAGCCTAGCTAGCTACTACAGATGAAGAAAAGCCCTGTCAAGTTTTACAAGGAAGGCGATCAGCTCTACGGAGCTTTGCTGCTCGCTTTGGCAAGACAATCTGCATCAGTCACCGTTTTTTTTGTTGTTGTTGTTTTTTGGGCAGAAAAAAGAGCCATAGCTACCTAGCGTTAGCTAAGATCAAAAAGTCAGGTTAACACTCGTGCTACAGGGTGACTCATGTCACTAATGGTTATCTGATGAGTCCCTGGTTCACATTCTGGGCACTGCCGTGTCACGGTTTACTATGATCCAGGCACCGAACCTTAAACTGCTCCAATGGCACCGTTCATGGCTGCACCCTGTGTTACCCTCGTGTTGGAAACGTACGTGGCAAGGATTCACGAAAAGATGCATTTCAACTGCTAACTGACTGAAAACCGTAAAGACTGACGAATGAGTTAAGTAATTTACATTTTAAATGTATTTAAACTTTACAGAATACGCACTTTTACTTGAGTTCAGGATGTGAGTTCTTCTTCTTCCACCACTGTTTTATACAGTATTTTCTGACTGGGTGGGAAATACTCACAAGTGACCCCTAGTGGTGATCACATAGAGCGCACACTTACTCTTTCGTTTTTAAATTAATTTTAAATACTACTTACTCAAGTTTTTTAATAATTTTAAATATTTTTGAGAATGATGGACAGAAGTCACAAACATAGCCGATGATGATTTTGACACAGGCGCCTCCCATTTGTTTATATTTTAGCCCCATGTTTTAACAAATTAATCAACCTGTGAATATTAATATAAACAGACTGACACATAATGAATATATCGAGGTGTGAGGCCCCGACTGAAACAGGATGTGGAAACAAAATAAAGTTTCCTTGTTGTTGAATCAGTTTGTCTCTTCAGCTCAGGGTGGAGTCGGTGAGTGTGGCAGCGCCTGGCAGCCATGTTTGAGTTTCCCACCTCTCGGTAAGACTGACACACACACACACACACACACACACACACACGTTTGTATCTCTATCCTAATGAGGACTCTCGCAGATATAATAATCTTAAGCTTGTCACTTCCAAGACCCTAAAAACTTTATTTCAAAATACAAAAGTAAATATTAAATAATTATAATAATAATGATTAGAAAATAATATCTAATCAGTATTCCTATTTAAGTCTAGGTCCTCTTTAATAAATATGCAACAAATTAAGTTTTGAAAAAAATATCCTCATGTCGTATTTATTAAGAATTTAATAACCAAAAACTCAAACTCTTTCCCACTCTGAGGATTAAAGATTAAAAATCAAAGTCAAATCAAATATGAAAAACAACATTTTGTCCCAGTTCTCCAGAACGAGAGCTGAACCAGTTAATTCAGTCTGTGTGCTAACAGCTACATCATTAAAGATAAAAGGCTGTTTTCTTTGGTTAACTTCCTTTCAGCCCGAGCCTCCATTGTTACCTGCAGAGAGGGCGGGGCCCAGCGAAGCCCCGCCCCTCATAAAGGAGTGTCCTGGCCAATCGTTTCAGGCCTGGCGCCTGCTCCAGTATTTAAAGGCCAGCCTGGCGGACGCTGATGATGTCCTGCTGGAGCCGTACCTGCACAGCTGGGATCAGCTGCTCAAGTAAAAACCTCTCTGGTTCTTCTTACGCTGATTTGATGTGACGATCAGACTGAGTCATGTTACTCTTGTGCTAACGTTAGCTTAGCACTGGATCAAGACTGAGCAGTTCAGTTAGTCACAGTCTGAACGCTCCGTCCTCAGACACTGATGTGACAGGTAAACGCTCTGTTTCAGCTTCATGGAGTCTCTCGGGACGATGGTCAGTCTGTTCTCTCAGAAGGTGAAGGAGAAGGTCGTACTGATACGAGAGCTGTCACTCAAAAACGGCGCAGAGGCTCATGGGAAACGTGGTCCGTCCGACAGCTCTGGACTAAAAAAAGGGGTGAGTGTGACAAAAACATGGCAGGATGATTTGAGGTCATCAGCTCATTTTCTTTGTTCTCCTCTGCAGGCGTATCGCTCGGTTCGGTCCATGGTGGGGGCGGAGCTAAAGGCAGGCTTGGTGGACTTCACCTGGCGAACAGATTCAGGGTGCAGGACGCTGCTGCGGCTGCATCGATCGCTGCTCTGGTTGAAGCTCATGTTGGAGGGTTTGACTGAAGGACCGGACGCCGACGGTCGATACAAAACACCTGGAGAGCTGGGCAGGTAATGACCTCAACGCTACGCTAACAGACTGAGGCTAAAGCTAACAGACTGAGGCTAAAGCTAACAGTCTGAGGCTAAAGCTAACAGTCTGAGGCTAAAGCTAACAGACTGGGGCTAAAGCTAACAGACTGAGGCTAAAGCTAACAGACTGAGGCTAAAGCTAACAGTCTGAGGCTAAAGCTAAACAGACTGGGCTAAAGCTAACAGACTGAGGCTAAAGCTAACAGTCTGAGGCTAAAGCTAACAGACTGGGGCTAAAGCTAACAGACTGAGGCTAAAGCTAACAGTCTGAGGCTAAAGCTAACAGTCTGAGGCTAAAGCTAACAGACTGAGGCTAAAGCTAACAGACTGGGGCTAAAGCTAACAGTCTGAGGCTAAAGCTAACAGTCTGAGGCCAAAGCTAACAGACTGGGGCTAAAGCAGGACTGACCACATGATGGCATGCTAACAGAGTGAAGCTAAAGCTAACAGACTGGCGTCATGACATCACGCCAACAGACGGCTGCTTTGTGTCCTCTTCCCTCAGGGACGCCTACAAGGTGGCGCTGGCCCCCCACCACCCCTGGATGCTGCGTCAGGCTGCAGAGTTCGTTTTCCTCGCCCTGCCGGACAGACAGTACTTCCTGCAGCTGGTGTGTGTGCAGAACCAGGAGGAGGCCACGCCCGTCCTGCACACCATCATCCACGCCCTGATGCTCGTGCACACGCAGACCCAGCGAATCCTGGCAGAACACAACATGCTGGAGCTGCCCTGAACGCAGCCCTGAACGCAGCCCTGAACACAGCACGTCGACGCCGTACTGTACGCACAGATAGAAAAGCTCCCTGTCCATGTGCAGAGAGCTTCGAGGACAGAAACCATCAGCAGACGACAAAAACACAACGTAAAACAGTCCGAGGTGGTGCGACAGTGGTGGAGGAAATATTCAGGTCCATCACTGCAGTAAAAATACAATGCTCTCTGTTACAAGCTGACCTTTGACCTTTTGGATGTAAAATGTCATCACTTCATTATTTTATCCTGTCAGACATTTGTGTCAAGTTTGGTCATAATTAGTGTTTGAATTCTTCAGTTATGGCCCAAAACATGTTTTGTGAGGTCACACTGGCCTTTGACCATCAAATTATATTTAGTTTATTCTTGACTCAAAGTGAACGTTTGTGTCAAATCTGAAGACAATTAATCAATTGGTTGTTTGATGACGTAAAAACAGTGAGACATGTTTGTCACAATGAGCCAAAAGTCACACCTTCACCTTGATAATTACCAATAATTACAAATAAAGATTATTAATAAATTACAATTATTATTATTTTTTAAATAAATTACAATTATTAACATTAATACTAATATATTAGACTTGTTAATATTATTTAAAGGAAAAACAGTTTTGTAAGAACTTGTGTACAAACTTCATTTGTAAAGTAAAGCTGTCAGATAATTTTAGTGAAGCACAAAGCAACATAAAAAGACTTATTCACAGACTTCATGAATGTCGGACATGTTTTACACCGATGGAAGTTTATTTTGGTCACACGTACAGTTTGTGGCAGCAAACCTTTTTTATTTTTTACAGTGAAGTGCAGGATGTAAGCGCTTCATTTGGCTGCAGAAGTAAAAAGTTAAACCAAGACATATGCGGTTAATAGCTGAATAATACCTCGAGAAAAACATGCACTTTAAGGCACCATATGCTGCATTCAGGACCACGTGGAATTTGGATTGTTTTTCTGATGTCACATTCAAAATGTACCGAAACATTTATAAACAAGTTAGGAATTATCACGCACAGTTCAAGTGTTGATAAAGTACATTTAAAATACTCCGGTTGAGGAAACTTCCTGTTTCCCAGTTGCCCTGAATGCAACATTAAAGTCAACTGTCTTTATTTAACAGTGAACAAGAATAAAAAACATTCAATATAATTTGCACTGACGACAGGAAGTGATGTAAAAATGTGACTGTACAGTTTCAGATTGACTTTAAATGAAATGTGATGAAGTTTAATAACGATTTCTGTTTGTGGCAGTGAACGTTACACGAGCTGTGAGCAGGAAGTTGAATGTGACGTACGACACAGCTGATCCACACACGAAGATGTGTCATTACTGGTTTGACTAAAAGTGTGAACGCTGTCGGATCAGAAACATTTGAGGAAACTGATGATTCGACAGAATTCAACTTTTCTTTCTTTTTATAATCACAGAAACAGACGATTCGTCTGATGACGATATTTTATTTTCAGCTTAAAACAGGAAAAAGTTTTTTCTCTTCAAACTTGAGACGCTGGAGCCGGAGAGACGACGGCCGACTAAAACAAATTATTATCAAAAATTTGTTAATTTTCTGTAAATGGAAATGTTTCAGCACTTTTTTTTTTATTTGTATCAGAAATGATTTCTCTCTTTTTTTATTTAAACACTTGTGCTTTTACAACAACTGAATTTCAGCGATACAAAAACAAACAATAATTCAGACTGTTGTTACTGAATGTTGATCAACTAATTAGCTAATTAGCTGGTCCAGCAATTGCTTTCTTTAAAAATAAAGAGGGCTGGGTATCACTGACAATATCTTATATAAGTACTGATACGATTCCTAATGATCAGTATAGATAGCAAAATACGTAACCAATTTTTTTTTTGTCAGATCGCTTGACGAATCAGTTTATTGTTTAATTATTGTTTTGTTTTTCTATCAGAAAGTGGGGCTTTGTAAATACTAGCAGTGATACCACGCCTGAATTTTAACGTTACCAAAAAACAAATAATCAATTATTACAACTGTTTATAATGAAGATAAATTACTTCATACTGACTTAATGAATTTTTGTTTTCTGTTTAAAAATATTTAAAATAATAATAATAAAAATACAAAGAGTTTGTATGTATGAGGATCATCTTACATGTTTTGACACTGATGTGATGTGACCCTAATTTTCAGCACAGATACCAAAATACAAAAATCAATATTTTTTTTTGTTTTAAGTTGACTAATTGGTTAATCATTTGAACTTTATTGTTTTTATCTTTCTATCAAAACTTAGTATGTTCTAAATACTTGTGCCAGTCACATACTGATAATGATACCAAGATCTAATAATCAATTATTTAGTCTGTTTTTAATCTATTTTTTTTAATTGATTAAGTACTTAATTAACTGTTTGAGCAACTTCTTTCTTTCTTCCTTTTTTAAATAAAAAAAATCGGGGCTGGTTATCATTTATCAGATTCAGTATGTGGATTTCAGTTCTGACACCACAAAAAAATTATTGATTATTAAAACAGCTCTTGAACCTGACTGATTGTTTAAACAGCTCTTTTTTGTCTCTTCACAGTGACTCTATCACACGTCCTTCACTCCTGGTACCCACATGATTTCTAAACTCAGTGTAAAAATCAATTAAACGGTCTGTCAATTAATCAATTAACTGTTTAAGCACTTTTTTGTTTTGTTTCTTTTTCTATTAAAACATTTCTCAGACATTTTGTGGTGCCACCAACAGGATGATGTATTTTTTTCTGCTTTACTTTATTTTACTTTTTCATTTTGTTGTTAGTTTCCATTGAACAAAAGAAGCCAGAGTTTTGAATTGTGAAACATCTACATAAAAATGTAAAAGTTGGAAAATACTTTTGCGTTGGCGGTTGGTTGAGTTTAAAGTTGCTCAGACATGATGTCAATGTTTGCCCTTTAAATCGACCTCCGTCCCACCTGTGATCAAACGTGTCTCTCAGGACGACGATGCGTTCAGGAACGTGTTCTCTTCGCTCTGGTGGCTCTTCATGTGCGTCTTCAGACAGTGGCTCTGAGTGAAGGCTTTGTCGCAGACGCTGCACTGGTACGGTCTCTCCCCGTTGTGCGTCCTCATGTGCACCGTCAGGTGTTCTTGGCGAGAGCACGCCTTCCCGCAGACCGTGCAGACAAACAGTTTGATGCCCAGGTGGCTCCTCACGTGGTTGTTCAGGTGACTCTTGCGTTTAAAAAAGCGGCCGCACTCCGAGCAGCCGTACGGCGCCTCGCCCGTGTGCACGCGCATGTGCGCCTTGAGCTCGCCGTTGGATATGAAGCCTTTGCTGCAGATGAGGCAGATGAACGGCCGCTCGCTGCTGTGCGTCTTCATGTGAGCCGTTAGGCTGCAGTTTGAGATAAAGGTCTTGCAGCAGATGTGGCAGAGGTACGGCCGCTCTCTCTCCGTGTGCGTCTTCTCGTGCGACTTTAATGTACCAGGAAGTTTGAAGCTCTTCCCGCACACGCCGCAGCTGTAGCGCCTCTCCCCCGAGTGCGTGGCCTTGTGGCGGGTCAGAGATCGCAGGTCGTAGAAAGACTTGCTGCAGAGGTTACAGTGGTACTTGTCTCGCCCTGTGTGCACCTTGATGTGAGCTCGCAGCTGCGCCTTCAGACCAAACGCCTTCGGGCAGATGTGACACTTGTGCGGTTTATCCTCCACGTGCACCCAGCGGTGGATACTCAGGCCGGACATGTGAGGGAAGCTTTTGTTGCACACGTCACATTTGAACGGTCTGTTTCCTGTGTGCAGCGTGGTGTGGCACTTGAGGCCGGTGATGGTGAAGAAAGACTTCCTACAGTACGAGCACTCGTGAGTTTTCTGATATTTTTTCAGATGTCCCTTTAACTCCTCTGTGGACTCAAAGCGTTCTCCGCACACGCCGCAGACGCTCTGCGCCTCGTCCAGGTGGCTCCAGGCGTGTTTGATCAAGCTGCCCAGTATCCTGTACCAAACGCCACACACCTTACAGGGGATTTTATCGCTGCCGATCAACCTGCCCTCCACACCTGATGCTCTGGCTCCTCGCTTCCTCCTCATCTTCGGCGTCCCCAGCTCAGGGTCGGGCTTCCAATCGTCATCTCTGTCTAACGGCTCATCTCCATCTTTGTCGTCGTCGTCACTGGACTCCACCTGGCTCTCAGCGGCGTCTCCATCATCAGCTTCCCCTGTTCCCACCTTCTGTTGTGACGCTGAGCTGCTGGACAGGACGTCCGCTCCGTTACCCTCCATGTGTTGAACGGGGCTGACGGGGAGCAAAAACAATCAGTTACTTTGTGAAAAAGTTTGTCGACTGTCGACATGAACGACACCAGGAAATATTTGTAACGTGAGAGTCGGCTAATGAACAGGAAGTACTGCGTTAGGGATGTCACTAATGTCGGGTTCAGACTATACGTTATCAGCCTAATTATAGCCTAAACTAGATGACAAAAGAAGAAAAGAAATTCGAGCATGTTTGATTTTCTTTTAGTCGTTCCCGTCACAGCCGTTACTTTGACCAATAGGAACACAGAGCGATCTGCTGCCATGGAAACTGTCCGACAACAACAGCCCAGCATTTTAGATATTTCCTGTCAGGAAAACAAATTTAATTTCTACGTTACCTTGCACTGAGGTCGGCTCCATCACTTCTGATCAGCACAGCGGCAGAGGACGGAGAATCACCGGTGACCTCATCATTTCTCTGCACAAGGCGGAGCTCCTCCTCTTCCTCCTCCTGCTCTCCTGTCTGTTGATGTTTTAAGGAAACAACTTTTTTACCAAAAAAAAAAAAGGCTTTAAATAAAGAAAATTCTATCTATGAAACCTGCGACACGTGAGGAATCAAGCCTTACAGAGCCGTAAGAGCAGAGTCGTCAGCATAGAGTCAAACTGCAGTTCGTACCTTCAGTCGGATGTAGAGGAGCGTCTTGTCGGCGCAGCTGGACTTGGTGTTCCTGAAGATCTCCTCTGGCGTCATCGTCTTCACTTTCACACGATGGAGTCTCCGGCTGCGGTCCGACTTGAAGACGTCAAACTGTTTGTCGTCTCCCGCCAGCTGAGGGAAGGTGGACCGCAGCAGGTCCAGGAAGTCCGCCTCCTGCAGGCCCCGAGGACACCGGACCTCCTGCACCGAGGACTTCATCAGCACTGGAGCAGAGGAAGAACAGGTCACTGGGAGCTCTGGATCAACTAGCAGGAAACATGCTGAGCTTTATAGTTACCTTTGTTTGAGAGCAAGTCTGACTGGGAGTCCTCCAGCATGCAGACTCTGAGCAGGTGGTGAGTCGGTTCTTCACCAATGCGAGGTCTGCCACGCTTCCTCTTCTCAGACTGAACTCTGGGAGATGATAACCTGAAAAACCAGTATGATCGTTCCTGCAGCCTACGAATGGTATTTCTAAAAAGACCATTTTAAATGTGATGTAAAAGTGAAGGACGAATCGTCTCCTCTAAAACTTAACTATGAACAGAAACTGTTTTCTGTTCAACCAGAAACAGCCCTGAAATCACCGTCACCAAACCCACCAGACTCCATTTCCTCACTGAACTCTGAGCAGACATGACGTCTTGTCTTTAGTTACCTGGTGCGTGTGTCTGTTTCATCAGCAGACGTCGTGGCGGAGACGGACAGAGGATCATCTGTTCTCTGCAGAGGATGAAGGTTGTCACTGCTGCTCTGAGGATCCTCTCCTGTCTGCAACAGGTTTGTTCCCAAAACACTCTCAGAAGACACTCTCACAAAACAACAACCAAAAAAACTGATGATGCACAGAGGATCCTGGACCTTCCACAAAGTGCCCGTAACAAATTCAAAGTACCTTCAGGCGAATGTAGAGGGCGGAGTTTCCAGACCCCTTCAGCCTGATGCTCCTGCAGATCTCCTCAGGCGTCAGCGTCTTCGCTCTCAGAGGCTGAAGTCTCTTACTCCTGTCGGTCGTGAAGACGTCGAAAGGTTTCTGATCAGCGAGCTGAGGGAAGGTGGACCTCAGCAGGTCCAGGAAGTCGGCCTCCTGCAGGCCCCGAGGACACCGGACCTGCTGCACCGGGTTCTTCCGGAACACTGAGACACACAAAAGCCCTTTTTAGACAGGAATTGTGCAAATTTGCAGGAAAGCCCAGTCAGTCTTCTTTCAGCATTGGCAGTATAAAAACAAAATCGGGGAGTGAGGCAAAATGCCGCCTGCCTACTTTTGTTTATACAAAATGTGTCTTTTTCGGGGCAATGGGGAGCGTGAGCAAGTAACAAAACGTGTAGCTCAGCGTGTGACGTAAACAGTGACGTGGGAGGGAAGCCGCGGCTGGTCAGTCCTTCGGCGATTCTCTCGTAAGTCGGCCCGTCCTTCACCGTCCCCGTCATCTGACGGTTAATGGCCTCTTCGTTTGCGAGGACAAGGAGGGCGCGCAATTCCTTGTCTCCCCAGTTGCTCATGTTTACAGTGTCTGTCAGGTTTGTGTTTCCCTCTTGCTACTAGCTGCTCGCTAATTCCTGCTATCAGCTGTTTCCTGTTTATCCACCGCCAGTGGCTCGCACGTGCTGCGTCATCAACAGCTCCTCCCACAAGTCTTCAACAGCCCCTCCTGTTGTGGAAGGCCGCCTCAGTCTGTTTAAACTAAAAAGGTTCCAATATGTCTACCCTACGAGGAGGAAAATTGGGCACCTCGGATCAACTCCCCAAAAAAAGGGGCGAAAGACTCCTCAGCTCAGTTTTTACTTTTCGTGCTGACGGTCATGGTGACAGTTTGTTCGTCTTCAGCCAAACGATGGAAAAACTTCTGACCTGATTTTCAGACAGATTCTAAAAAATTGGTGGCACAGGCTGAGGAAGAACCTATTCAACTTTCCAGTGAATTTAAATCACGGGCAGTCACACTTCGCTCTGGTTCTTCAACCAGGTCCGTTCAGGACTCTTGGAACCTTGGTGCCGTCACCAACTTTTGATCAGAGCCATTATAACCAAGGATGCGTTTCACAGCTGAAGTAAACTGCAGCATCATCATCGATCTCATTGACTCGCCTATGTTCAACTTTATGTTCTGTTCCTACAGGTATTTGTTTTGTTTCTATCCAAAAACACGGCTGGATCAGCTGTTAATGACATCACTGCACGCTCTTTGTTTCTGACGGTTTCTCGCTTAACGTCTCTGTCGTCTTCTCCATCCTCTCTTCAACCTGTAGAATATGACATGCTCACTGTTGACACGTTTCCTGCTTTTTTGATTCCAGCTAAGGAAAAAGCTTTTCAGGTTCTGAACCAGTTTATCTTTGGTAAAAATGCCAAAAATCTGTGCCATGTCGGTGGGAAACAGGCGTCTAACACCGTGTCCTTAAAGGATGGGACGCGAGCGAGCATCAGCGACACGGCGTGATGTGGCGCACCGCTTTGAGCTGAACTTCTGTCGGAGGCCCCATTTCTATTTTTAATCTGTTGCTCAGCGCTGGACGGCTGATTCATGAAGTCACAATGATACCTGCTTATTTCACTACAATATCCTGAATATGACGTCATGTGGCTGGAGGTCGACAGGAAGACGAACGTTACTGGTCGGGACTGTGTGACGTGCTCAGCAGAGCTTGTTTTACAGAGTGGATACGCAGGTATGATGCAGACTGGGAGCTACGATGAGGAGATCTGTAAGTGACCTGCGACAGTGTCGAGTATAAATTATAAGGAAGTACGTACACACAGTCTTCACAGCTGCCAGGAAGTGGTTTGTTTACATGACATGACGGAGTTCAGAGTGGACAGAGAGCGTCTGATGTTGTAACACAATGTGCTGTGATAGTCTGACGCTCACGTCCAGTCAGGACACGGTGCGAGTGTCTGTCTAGTCACCACTGTGCTAACTGTGAAACGCACCTGTATTCGAGAGCACGTCAGTCTGAGAGTCCTCCAGGATGCAGATCCTGAGGTCCAGATGGCTCTGAGTGTCGCTGAGCCGAGGTCTGCCGGGCCTCCTCCGGTCAGACCGAGCTCTGGGGGAAATGACCCTGCAGCACAGAGAGCAGGTTCAAAAGAAAAGAAAAGAAAAGAAAAGGCAGCTCAACTCACCAACAACAATCATCCTCGGCCACAGTGCTACGCTAACTAGCATGCTAAACTACCACAGTGTTCCCAAACTAGCATGCTAAACTAACACTGTGTTCCCAAACTAGCATGCTAAGCTAACTTGCCCGGATCAGGTCAGATTCGTAACCTTGATGTTATTTGATAATCCGGGTCCTTCAGATCTTCTCGTCTCTGTCTGGAGCTCGTTGCTGACAGCTGCTGCTCTTCATCAACTCCATCGTCACCATCACCATCCTCTTCCTCATCGAACCACAGGAGGCCCAGGCTCCCCGTGTCCTCCACACCTGCACAGGTGACTTCTGTCACTCATCACCTTCACCTCGTTCAACTCTCTCCCTCTTAATAATCAGTTTGATTTAATAACAAAGTTAAAAAGATGAAGAGCGACCTGAGTGCTGTGTGTGCTGCTCCTCCTCTTCCTCCTCACTCAAAACAACCACCTCATGGTCCTCGCCATCTGGGTTCAGAGCTTCATGTTCACAATCAAAAGGAAAAGAAGTCGGACACATTATTTTATTAAAAATGAAGGTTTGACCAAGTACAGAAACACACAGAGGTCAAACATAGTTAATTGTATATAAAGTGGTTAATAATGACCAAAACTGACAAATGAAAATAATGAGACAAGTAAATGTAATTGTTGTTTTTTATTACATATTTATAAGGCTGATATTAAGTATTTTAATTTATGAATATAAAGTTGAGCTAAAATGACGAGCAAATTAATTACACATTGTTCGTTCTTGGAGAAGTTTGGATTTATGAATATTATTAACAAATGAGTGAAATGATGTTGCCAAAATGTTTAAGAGGTCAGTCACGTGTAAACATTTAAAGTGTTTTAATATTTCTACCATATCAGTGCAGAAGGTGCATGCGACGTCATATCAGGACTGTGTCTGTAAGTAAATCAATTTACTAAATAATATCTGAGTTTCATTTTAAAAGCAGCACATATTTGTGATGAGGAGTAAACACAGTGTTGCAGGTCTCATCATCAGGACTCTGCTCTGTGCTTTTGAAAGATTGGGCCTAAAGGGATCATGCATAGAGCAAAAAGTACTGGACCTAGAATGGAGCCTTGGGGCACGCCACATGTAACGGGAGCAGAGGAGCAAAACCGGCTCCCAGTGCTGATGGAGAAGGATCTATCTGGTAGATACGAGTCAGATCACTGGAGGGTGTTACTTTGGATGCGACTTGATGCTTGAGACATGTAGGAGAATGGAGTGATCACCTGTGTCGAACGCGGAGCTGAGTCCAAGTAGGATTAGTTTTGCTGATTTACCAGAATCGGGAGCCAGGAGATCGTTAGAGACTTTGAGTAATGCTTGTTCAGTCCTGTGACATGCTCTGAAACCTGACTGAAACCTGCAGAGATTGGCACCTTTAAAATATTCCTGGTTTTCAAGAAGAACTATTGGATTAAAAACTGCGTCAGTTGCTTTATTATACGCTCATCTGCGTCAAGTTTATTTTTATTTTATTTTGGTAAAATAGTAGCAATCATCTGAATGAGCGAATGTCTCATTAAAGTTTGGTTGAATTATTGACGCTGTGAGTCGCTTATCTGAATGAGCAGACCGAGTCGGGCCCGTATACAAAATGTGACACAACACTTTAATCACTAAATAAACTGTAACTGTTTTTATGCCGAATTGTGCACGACATTGTGAGCTATGTGTGAGCCTTGTGTTTCGCGTCCTCTGGTGTCCGCAGTTCAATCAGCGAGCAGAGAAACGTTAAACCAGCTATTTTTCAGACGGAGCTCCGCGCTGCTCATGCTGAGCAGCAGCGAGCGTGTGTGAGAGGAGCCAACAGTTTGACCTTTGACCCCGCGCTCCTCCGCCCTCTGACCTCTCCTCTCCAGCTTGACGCGAGGCTGCAGCAGCAGCTCCAGCTGCCGCTTCTGCCGCTCGATCTCCCGTCTGAAGCCGGACGCCTCCTCCTCGTACCCGGCCACGGTCCTCTCCACCACCGCCAGGATCTCCTGCGCGGCCGTGCTCAGCTTCTCGGTGACGATTCCTCGGAGGATTTCAGCCTTCGACATGTTGCCGAGTCGGTCCAGAGTGTCGGAGCCGCCGCTGCTTCTCTTCATCCAGTAAAACATCTTCACGGTGTCTCCGCAGCTTCGGCTTCAGCCACAACAACTTCGCACGTTTGCGCGCCGCCCTGGTTTTTGTTCCGGGTTGTGGTGCAGCTGTAAATAATGTCCGAGAGAAACAAAATCTTTCCTCAAAGACGTAAAACTTCATTTTCATTCTGAGCACAAACGATCAGCTGTTAGTAACTCTGCATGTAGCGTCAGGCACTATATTCAATATACTGACATCATGATATGAGGCCAAATATCTTTGTAGATTTTAGACACTGTAACATAATAAGTGTTGAATTCTTCTGGTTTTCCATTTTGAGTTTCATAAACAAACTTTGTCAGACGCTTGTCCAGATTCATAACCTTCTGTCTCCTCACCAGGAGCTGAATCACTGAATCATGACTGACACACTGACATTATAACTCAAGACATAAGTTTGTGATGTTCTTCATCGTCAGGGATGATGAGCAGTGTTTCTATTACTTGTATTTAAAATACGTATTTCAATTACATTTGAGTATTTTGTCATTTGTATTTGATAAAGCCGACAAAAAGCAAAAGCAATTTGTAACAAAATACTTTTGAGTTTTGAATTTAAAATACTCAAAATACTTTCTCCACGAATCAAAAAACAAAAATAATAGGCTACACATTCTTATAATATTGTATGTAACAATATTTTTTACTTATTTTTCAAAATATATATTTTTATCAGTCTGCCTTACGCACCGCCCTCACTACGTGATGGAGGTGGCCTGACCGACCGCCCCAAACCCAGGCCTTCCTCTTCTTCTAACCTTTATAAATACTATGTAAGGTTTTATACACAATAATAGATGGATCAGCAGCTGTTTTACTTCTGACGATAAATAGTTTGTATCCTAGACTTGTATGGCTTTTTAAATTGTTTTATTTCAGGTGTTAAAAAAAAGGGAGAGAAGACGATACCGCGATATCATACCGTCACCGCATCCAAAATACATTTTTATGTATTTTGTATATTGATATAAAATGTATTTTGATACAAAATAGAAAAAAATGTATTTTGATACAAAACACAGCAAAATACATCATAATGTATTTTGTTTTAATGTAAATGTGTTTTGTATTTTGATTCAAAATACATTTTATATCAATAAACAAAATACATTTTGATGTATTTTGCATCAAAATACGTCAAAATATATTTTGATGCAAAATACATCAAAATTAAAAAAAATGTATTTTGATACAAAATACATCTTGATATTTTGATTCAAAATACATTTTATATCAATACAAAATTCATTTTGATTCCTGCAGTCAGCATATTAACAACACGCTTCATCTGTGTCACTGTGTTATGTGATCTAACGCCACATTTTAATGTGACCGTACCGACACACATCTGTGTAGTAATGATGCTGTTTAATCAAAATGTCTACTGAGTGCATAAAGAGAAGAGAATATAGTCACAGTGTTTAATATTCTCTGGTTAAGTTTTTCTTAAAAAAAAAATGAAGCAGCATTCTGAGAACCTTCTCGTGGTCATATTGGCGCAAAATCAAAAGTGTATTACGTAGGCAATCTGTAAAATTTGTTTCAGTTTGTTTGTTTGTTTTGACTACATACACACTGTTCAGCACATGAAGCCGTCGTTGGTCAGAGAAGCCTGGAATGTGACAGCACAGCTTCCAGAGGGAGGAGGCAGGAGCAACAGCTCAGCTCTGAAAAATGTTCATGATGATGCGTGTGACGGTGCTGGTGAGGCCACATATCCCAGAAAATGTTTTCCCACACTGTTCACACACGTATGGTTTCTCTCCAGTGTGAACTTGGCGGTGATTGTTGAGGTGGAGAAAACTTTTTCACCCTGGTCACAGCCGTATGGTTTCTCTCCCGTGTGAACACGTCTGTGGAGTTCTAGACTTCTCCAACCTGCGAAGGCTTTGTCACAGTGATCGCAGCTGTACGGTTTCTCTCCGGTGTGAACTCTCTGATGAGTCTTTAAAGATCCAGATGCTGTGAAGGATTTGTCACAGAGCTGACAGCTGTAATGTTTCCCGGTCTCTGATGGACTCTGATGTCCTGAGCTGAGTCTTAGGGAGCCTGTTCTCGTGGTCACCAACCTCTCAGGAAGCCATGCCCCCTCCTTGGTTGCTGTTGCTATGGCAGCGGTCGTAAACCAATGGCTGCTTTACCTTCAGTTTCTTGTAGTTGGCTGAGAGGAGGAGTGTAGCTGAGGTGTGACTCTACCTTTGATGTTTTGAAAGTTAAAAACAAAATCCTGGAGTTTAAAAAAAAAATCAGTTTCTCACTCTTGTCGTGGCCAAATTTGAAATGAGATGCAGAATAAAGTGATTTTGATGAAATATCAGTATTTTAAGTTTCATTTTTTTCTGACAGAAGCGTTTGCTGTTCACGATGTGTTCAAGGACTGTGGGAAATTTTAAGATCCAATAATTCTGTGTTTAAAGTTTCTGCCGTCATATTTTTTCTTTAAAAATCATCAAGACATTTTGAAGGGAAAAAAAGCAATTTTTTTTTCACTTTTCAACTTTCAAACAAAATCTCCCAATCTCAAAAAAAAATTTAAAGAAAAGGGAGAAATTTGCCTGACTAGGTAGAGCTGGCGTCCCATATACAAAGGCAGTGTCCTTGCCTCAGTAGCCGTGGGCTCAGTCACAGCCTTCCACTGCAAAAAATCATTGCTAAAATAAAATGGTTAACCTATAAAACAAAAACACAGCGATACAACTAGTAACACTGTCGAGGCAGAAGTTAGACTTGTCTCTCTGCTTTTTATGTTCTTGAAGTTTTTTATTTTAAAAACCTACTTCCTACACAAGGTATTTCCAGAAACAACTCCTAAAATCCAAAGACCAGCACCAGTCCCAACCCTCACCTGTGGTCATGAGCTCTGGGTAGTGACTGACAGAACGAGGTTACAGATACAAGCGTCTGAAATGAGTTTCCTCTGTAGGGTGTCTGGGCTCAGCCTTAGAGATAGAGGGAGGAGTCAGACATCTGGAGGGAGCTCGGAGTAGAGCCGCTGCTCCTTCATGTTGAGGTGGTTCAACATCTGATCAGGATCCTCCTGGTCCAGCTGGTAGGAGGCCCCGGGGCAGAGCCAGAACACACTGGAGGGATTATAGATCTCATCTGGCCTGGGAACACCTCAGGTCCTCCAGGAGGAGCTGGAGCGTGTTGCTGAGCACACACTTCATATCAGGTTAGGGAAAAAGTATTTCCTGTTGTAGGGATGAATAACGTTATGTGTATTAAGGGTTATCATGTCCACCTCATCAGAAACTGGGGAGGGATTAAGAGGAATATTGGATTTCTCTGCAACGCTAACTTTTTAGCACATTAGCTAACGTTAGCTTCCATAGCAAAACAAACAAGTGTGGTCCTCCTTTGTAAGATTGGCTTCCTGTGACATCATCCATCCACTGAGTGAGAGCATACGGGTCGGCCAGTCTGGTCCCGTTGCTCAGTGTTTACTTATTCAAGTAACACTGGTGTCCCGGAGAGTGAGTGACCTGACATGGTGCGTTGGTACATTCAGTCTGACGCTCTGCACTAAAATGAGAGCCCTGTTGGTGGAAGAAACGCAGCCTTATATTTCTACATGAAGGAACCAACGGTTAAGTTAATCACACGTTCACTGCACTCTGGACGCTACATTCACAGTGTCTAACATTAACATTTAAAACATTCAGCAGCGTCATATCTGCCCAGAAACAGAGTCTCTGCTACACTGCCCCTTCTCTCCATCTCTCCACAGTCCTCCTGACCCTTCTCCACTCTGACCTTTGACCTCCTCTGCTCTGCCTCCACCCTCAGGTTCTGGTGTCAGAGGGCAGTGAGCCTGTGGATGTGCCGGCACAGCTGTCAGAAATGTTTGAATCACAGCAAGTAGAAATCAGCAGGGAAATTATATAAAGCTGTGACTCTTGGCACATTCCTCTTATTTTCTATCAAATGTAAAATATCTGAATTTTAATATTTTGTTTTTTATTAAACTGCAGTGGAAAAAAAACACTCTAATGGTTTGTTGAATGAATGAGCTGAATCTGCAGCTGCTCTCGTCTTTATGGAGCTTTATAGTGGGTTTAATTAAGTTCAGTCACCACAGAGGCTGCAGATCAGAAAACGCTGCTATGAATCATTTTTGTGACGTCATTTGTGTCTTTAAGGCGCTGACACACACCCTGGTGTGTTGTTTGGGTTGGAGGCCTTGTGTGCATTAATGTTAACAAAAGACAGGTCTGATGGTGTAAAGATAAATAAATGTGCATGTTCCATGTTAGCGTGTAAACTTAAAATATAAAGGACCTATAAAACAACCCTGAAGAACCCCACAAGTGCTCACCAGTCCCTCTAGGATTTTGTGGGCTTATTTGGTGGGTTGTTGCAGCCTGAAATACAACATGTTGTTAAAGATCAAACCAGTGTTATATAACCAGTTTGGCTCGTCACCTCTTACTAAAAAAGTCGGGGACCCTCGTCAGTGCCCAGGAGGTGAGCGGGCACCTCTGCAGCTACCAGTCCGCTCTCCAAACTGGGTCCAGACTGCTCAAGTCAAGATGGGCTGAGCTACATTAAACCCCCAAGTACACGTTCAAGCACATGTTGAGAACACTCATGTACTCGTACTTACTTTTACTCGTGTTGAAGTTCGTCGTAGAACAGAATCCGTACTCGGGAAAAAGATCTGAGTTCCTCCTTTTGATGTTTTGTTCGGTTTTTATTTTAAGAGGTGTTGATTGAACTTTACAATCATTCTGGAGGATGTTTCTGTTATTTATCCTCGTCTCATTGATCTGAATGTGGCGGACAAAATAATAGAAACACACGTCATCAGTTTTAGCAACACAATAAACTGGAAACTGTGAGTATGAAGAGTTTAAGAGCAACAGCAGTGGAGGAACCTGAGGCAAACAATGACTGACAGTGTGTGTGTGTGTGTGTTTGTGGCTTATAGTGGGCGGGGCGTTGGGTTGGGGGGTTCATATACATCACAGACATGATTTAAGCCACCAGTTTGTAGAGTTTAGTGAAAGTGATCTTCACTTGTTTCCTGTTGAACTTTAAATTCTTCTTCTTATTAGTGAATCACTGAATCTAGTTTTTACTGACTGAAGTCAACAGATGGAGCAGACGCTCAGCAGAGAGGTAAGTGTTCCTTATCATTAGTAGCAGAGAGAATATAGTGAGTAAGAAGTATTTTACAATTGGAGCAAGACAAGTTTAAACATCACGGGACGTCACATGTGAGTTTAACTGGTCATGAACGATGGAATTAAATCACCACTCCTCGTGCACAGGAGCACCTGAACGCAGCTTGACCCCACCTCTCGTTTTCTCTCATATCTTTGTTTACATTATGCAACGAGTCACTTGAATTTGTGTCAAGGTACAAGAAATAATTTGATTTAAAAAGTGGTCCTTATTATTACTGCTTTGTTTTTATTTTCAAATTCATGTATTTTATTTTATTTGAATTAATTTGTTTATTTCTGCCAACCTTATGTTTTTACCAGCAATAGTTTTCTCAAGGGTTTATTCTTATTTATTATACTACTAATACCATCTCTGAACAAATATACAACAAATGTTTCAACTTTATTTGATAAAAGATGGAAAAAAACCCAGAAAACTTTGTAATTATGATGCACCTTAAGACTTGCTCCAACTTTGTTCTAAATAAAATAAAGACAAAAAAATGAGAATACTGCTTTTTGTTTCAAAACATTTTCAAACAGAAAAAATATTATTTGGTTCCAGTTATATTATGATTATAACGTCTCATTTATATGGTTTTACTGTAATTGTATTATTGTCTCTCATGGCGTTTGTCTAAAATCTAAAATCTTTGTAACTAAGAACAGTGTTAAAGTTAAAGTAGTTTGAGTTAATATTAATATTTATATTTAAATGAATATTCTTATTCTGTTATTACCAAATGTCGCCTTTCTTTTTTTCTCCCAAACTTGTTTTTATTGGTGTTTTTCTCCACTGTGAACAAAAACTTCCTCTAAATGTCTCAACATGTTTTTGTTTTAAGTAAAACTGACATATGACTGTAATAACATCTCTGCAGCTTAAACACTCCCATATGTTCCACTGGTGAACCAGTTTTTGTTACTTTATTGTTTTTACTTCTCTCCTTTAGAGCTGATTTTAATTTGTCTTATTTTATTTTATTCCGTAAAGCCCTTCAGTTCAAGCTGCAGCAGTTTGGGTGTGAAATATACTTAAAAAAAACTACATGGTTAGAACTCTGTTTATTAATTCAGTCATTGATTTATTATTCAGTGATGTTAAATTTATTTATGACTCATTGATCTGCTGCGACAGTGACAGAAAGTAAGTCGAATTATTTATCTGGTTTCAGGAGATCGGACTGATCCACAACACTGCAGGTCCGACATGTGGTGGGTAACACAACTGAATACACACCCTCAACTTCTCACACACACACACACACACACACACACACACACACACACACACATATATATATTTAGTTACATATCTCTTGGTCATGTTTCAGGTAAACTTCAGTCTGACTGGTGTCCACCTCCACAGCAGTACCTGAATCTGACCAGCAGGGGGCGAAACATCACGTCACACACTCAGACTGCTGCTGCTGCTGTGAGTTGATGACTGAGTGTGTGTGTGTGTGTGTGTGTGTGTGTGTGTGTGGTCAAATGATCCCTTCAAGCCAATACGTTCCCCTTCTGACACAATCAGTGTTAAAACCCAGAGAGTCTGAGGGGAGCACGACCTGCAGGCTGTGTGTGTGTGTGTGTGTGTGTGTGTGTGTGTGTGTGTGTGTGTGTGTGTGTGTGTGTAACTTTGCCCTTTTGTCAGTGTGTGTTCACCATCCAACACTGTAGCAGTGAAAGAAGCTGAGAGCACAAACAGATGCTACCAGCTGCTGTCACTTCCTGTTCACATCAAGTACTTCTTTACTACAACTCCCATCAGTCACTGCGTCAAGACATGACATGACAAGACATGTAACAACAATGTGTTTATTCTCTCATGTCATTAAATGTGTCCCGTTGGACTGTCTCTGTCCTTGTCGTCCCTCTGCAGTCGTCCGTCCATCCTCTCGTCCCTCTCCTCCTCTACAGCGACAGACACTTCCCTCCTTCCTCCCCGTACAGCCAGCCAATCAGCGCATCTGCTGCCCCACAGGCCGACGCCCACTCCAGGACATATCCCTGTTACCATGGCAACGGTGTCACCAGGTGAGGTTGCGGAGTTTTCAGGTAAATCTGAATGTTTCAAAAATATCTAATAATATTAAATGTACGTCTGACACTGAGCAGGGAGAGTCAGTCCTGACGCTGCAAACTGTATCTGACTTGGTGCCTCTGCGTGTCTCTGGTCCTCAGCAGCAGTATTTGACTCGGTACTTCTGCGCGTCTCTGGTCCTCAGCAGCAGTATTTGACTCGGTACTTCTGCGCGTCTCTGGTCCTCAGCAGCAGTATTTGACTCGGTACTTCTGCGTGTCTGGTCCTCAGCGGCAGTATTTGACTCGGTGCCTCTGCGTGTCTCTGGTCCTCAGCAGCAGTATTTGACTCGGTGCCTCTGCGTGTCTCTGGTCCTCAGCAGCAGGCAGGTGGTGAAGAAGCCTCTAAACGCCTTCATGCTCTACATGAAGGAGACGAGACACAAAGTTCTGCAGGAGGGACGAGAGAGAGAAAGCGCCGCCATCAACCGCATCCTGGGACGCAGGGTGAGCTCCGCCCAGCTGTGATGATGTCAAAGTGATGTCATCAGAGTAATTTCATTTGACGACTCTGACAGGAAGTTTAATGACAGACATCATCAAGTGTATTATGTTAAGTTTGAATATCTGAGCTTCTCTGGTTGAATTCTGACTGTTCCTTTTTAAATCTGTTTAATAGAAGTAAAATA
Source organism: Epinephelus cyanopodus (assembly GCA_026686955.1). Taxonomy (NCBI): domain Eukaryota; kingdom Metazoa; phylum Chordata; class Actinopteri; order Perciformes; family Serranidae; genus Epinephelus; species Epinephelus cyanopodus. The sequence continues at coordinate 1,699,683 of CM048934.1, read as the reverse complement.
TTAATGACGGTGTTTGTAAAGGACAGAAGGGAGCGTAACTAACCAGCCGCTTGTGTGTTGCAGTGGAACGCTCTGTCTCGCTCTGAACAGTCCAAATACTACGAGCTGGCCCAGAAGGAGAGGCTGCTCCACATGCAGCTTTACCCTGGATGGTCCGCCAGAGACAACTACGTACGTACTGCGTCTTATACGCATCACGTATACTGTGTGTGCGCTTCAGAAAGCTTCAGTCTCTTCTTCTCTCTCCAGGGTAAAAGAAAGAGGAAGAGGAGCCAGCAGCCCACAGGAAGCTGCCTCAGGTCAGGTTACAAGTCAAGAAAATAAACCTGTTTTTATTTGTAAACTGTGATGCACACACACTCTGCTCAGCCAGAACAAACACACAAATACTGCTACTGTCACTAACAACTAGCAGAACTGTAACAAGTGAAACCACTTTGTCTTCTACAACCACTGCTACGACCAGCAATCCTGCTGTAACATCAACCACTTCACTGTAACGATCGGTGCTGCCGCTGAGCAGACAGAAATACAGGCGCCTCATTATCACTGCAGCAGCTGTGTCGTCTGAGCCGAGAATAAAACGTTTTTCTTTTTCCTGCAGCTGGACTCTGAGCGCTGGATGAGAACCCTGAAGACACAACATGTGACTCACTGCTGTCATGCGACGTAAAATTTGGTGGAGATGCTGCTAAACAAGTTGATCCAGACTGTGTCGTTGCTTATTTGGGTTGCTGTGAAATTATGAGCGATTACGAGCAACCCTGGCAACTTTTATTTGGTTTTGTCCATATTGTGTGTCGGGCCAGTGTGTAGTTTGTCTGTTTGTACGTTGTTGGTAGTAAGTTAAAAAAACAACCCTTACGTTTCTTGTTGAATAAATTAATTCTGTATTAAATTATTGTTGTTTAAGGGTTTGATTGATTTTTAACAGGACGTGTGTCTGACGTGAGAGACGTTGCCTAAAAAAGAAGAGACTTCCAACACGACATCAAGACTGAAAATAAATCTTTTATTATCAAAGTCTGATTGTGACATTTTCTTCAGGTGAACTTTTTAATGAACGTTTAATAAACATGGAACATCAGGAAACACTCGTCAGTAACTTTTATGGAACTTTACGGAACATTGATCTTCATTAATCCGACTTTAATTCAGCAGCAGTTTCAGGGAGTTTCAGTGGAAGATGTTTCATGGATTCATTTCTCACACAATAATAAAATAAAGAAAGACGTAAAATTAAGACCACGGTTAAAAAAAATTGAAAACATAAACATCAATAACTGAGCACAGAAAGAAATTTACAATACTCATTAAATATAACCATGACCTCACACTGATGAGGACCCAACTGAAGTTAGGAAACCTCAATGTTAACTGGAGCTACTAGACATTAGCTAGCAACCGTACAGCTAATGTTGCCTTTACATGGAACTCGTGAGTTCGTGGTTACGAGCGAAGTGGGAAGTCACGCACACAAATAACTTGGCATTCAAGAGATTGAGTTGTGAGAATACTGCAGCTACACATCAGCAACACAGACGCCACCAAGGCTAACAATTCAGCGAGCAGGAAACGTAAAGGCGTAATGAAATACCAGCGTGTCCTCAGACAAGTTATAAAATTACAAAGAACTCTTTACAACTAAAATCACAAAACATTAACTTAATATCTTCTGAAAATTTTAACTTCCGTGGCCTCCGCCGTCTGAAAATGTCAGCAAACTCTCCGCTAAGGATGTCGTCAGTATGGCAGTGAGGAGCATTCAGACTGCGCTAACACTGTAAACACGACCCCATCTGAAGGCAGCATATCTCACAAACTGCGCTCTTAGAATTTTTAATATCAATACCTATAAAACATTTTGTCGGGACAAAATTTAATTTACCTTTCATGGATGCAAACTTTTTTTTGTGGTTAGCATGTGGCTAACTGCACCCAGTTTAGTCTGTGATCACTCTGAAGACTAGAGTTCGCTCTGATAAGTTGTTAGCAATTTAGCTTGCGTCCTAAACCTTTGGCGAGCTTACAAGCCGAACAGTCAGAAAGTAAATACTTACACATGCAGTCTCATTTTTCTTTGTTACGAGATCGTACATTTAACTTTTACGGAATGTCATATCTTAAAAAGTTTTTTTGGTTGTAATGCAACCAAACTGTTGTTTACTGCAGCCGATTCAATGACACAAACCTTCACTTCCAAAAACACTGAACCAACGTTTGTCTTTAGAAGGTTAAGTAGCCACCAGTTTAGCTTTGGTCAAACATTTTTGCAAAATGCAAAGTTTAGCCAAATTGGCCTTTAAAATTTTTTATTTTTTTTGGCACCGGCATTGAAATCCAAGTTGTTTCTGCACTAGTATCAATTTTTTTATTTTTGCGATATCTAGACCTAATCCGAAGACAAGAAAACGAAGACATAACTACTAATTTCCTGTTTTCTTTTCACTCTAATGAGGACTCAACAGACGTCAGCACTTAGAATATTACGATGCTAGCTACTAGAAGCTAGCCAGCAAAGCACACAGTGGTTAACTACTAATCTCACTCTTAAAAAAAAATTCTGTGTTGGAGGTGGTACAGTTACCTTTCATTAAGTTACCCTTAAAAATGCTAAGTCGCTAGCAATTAATGTAATGTTCCGACTCTCTAGCTAGCTCATGAACCAGAGAGACAGAAATATTTTCACTATTTCAACATGTAGTCTGATTTTTCTTTGTTAGCAGATCTTACAGTTATTGTTCGTGGATATTTTCGATGCTTTTAGTTTGGTTCCATTACTCTTAAAACAGCTGTTTATGATAATGCGCTAAAGTGCAGCTAACTGCACCCAATTCAGTGACGCAAGCGTTCACTTCCAAAATAATTTAGCCCCAACTGAGCAGTTTAGCTTTGGTCAAACGTTTAAGCTAATGCATAAACCAAAAATAAATAATCGACTGCCCCAGAAATAAGTCATAAAACCCGGAAATGAGTTAGCACATTAGCATGTTAGCACTCACTGTTCCCTCGTCTCAAAGTCAGTGTGTTTTTGGTTGCACGTCTGAAATAAGGTCTGTGGTTAACACAAGCTTGTTCTACGACACAGAACACGTCCGTAAATATGACACTGTGAATTTAGAGGCTTTTATGTGTCTTAAAAAAAGCAGTTGCTAACAAGTGGCTCAATGAGACTACAGAACATCATCACAACAATTGGCTTCTTGTGTCAAATAAAAAACGTAAACGCATCTTTTCTTTTTTTTGGTACTGGCACCGAAATTCAGGGTTGTTTATATGTTAGTATCAGACATATTTATGATACCTAGCTCTATACACAGGATGAAAAAACAATGAGATAACTCTTATTTTCTGCTGTTTTTCTGTCCAAACTTCTTCATGTTAGCACGCTGAGCTTCTCAGGTGATTCTGCAGGACACGCTGAAACAGTAAAAAAAGTAAACCAGAGTTTTATCACCATCTTTTATTCTGTTTCTGCAAAACTGGCAGTTCTCCTGGGAGATATTCTGCCGTGAATCAGGATGATTCGGCTCTAATCTGCCTCCTAGTGGAGATATTTCTTAACACAGGCAGGTGTGTGAATGATAACACTGGTGTCACAGCTGCTTGTCCACACAGACACACTCCCAAACCGTTTCTAGCTTGGTAGTTTAGTTAAACTGGCACGTTTGGAAACGTTTATGGCACCTGGAACCTTAAATTAGATCAAACAGTGTTTGTCGTGAATGGATCAAAAATAATGTGCCGCAGACACAAAGACGCACGGCGAGTAAACGTCGAATGAAAGCCAGAGTAAAACTGTATCATAAAGTGTTTTTACTTCAACGCTCAAACACTTTAACGCGCTGCAAACATCGACATCATGTCAGTGAAAACGCAGAAGCCTCGTAACCTGCTGCAAACTCAAGAAAACCCAACAGTGTTTACGCCTCCCAGCAATGAAACAGAAAAATCAAGTAGCAGAGAAATCTGATGTTTCCACAGATCTGATGGAGGACGGCGAGTAAGAAGCATCCGGCAGTGAAGTGAAACTAATTGTCAAACATCTTGTGACTTTAAGTCGACAGCTGTTTTACGTCTTCATATTTCCTCTGTATGTTCACCCGCCTGTGTCTGAACTCGTCGGTTTAGTTTCTGGAGGAAGATGAACTGCATCGTTACAGATTTGGGGATTTAACGCACCGATAATAAATACCAGGCGCTGACGACAACGTAAACGTGATGTCCTCCTGTCAGTGTCTCCTCTTCCTCCGTACGCAGGAGAGAGCTGGAAATACTGCCTCCAATAAATAAACCCATGTTAAACGTCCTCTCATCCAGGAGTCAGGATGGATGCTGTTTCAGCTCAGGTCGACTGTCTTCCCTCGCCCGTCCTCTGTCCTCCCCCACCTGTCCTCACTCGTCCCTGCCGCCCTCCACCATCCTGTACCGCTGTCTGCAGGAGGACGGCAGCGCCACCGGCAACGCGAACACGAGGGGAACCGTCGTCTGAACGTTCTTCTCCAGGAAGTTAAAGATGGGGTTCCACCACGTCCTCGACAGATAGTTGTTCGGAGCCTGACGCAGCGCCTGGACAGAAACACACACATTTATACACCTGCTGCAAGTTTAACAGAAAAGCTAAATACTGAGTGTGTGTGTGTGTGTGTGTGTGTGTGTGTGTGCACCTACATGTGTGTTGGCCATGGTGTGGTACCACCAGAAGATCCTGGTGGTGGCGAAGTATCCAATCACCACGTCGATGCTGTAGTGCTCGTGAGCGATGAGGATGCAGATGACTCCCGAGGCGCTGAGCAACCAGCAGAACCAGTGATACCACCACATCCACCGAGGAGAGTCTGGACACACACACACACACACACACACACACACACACACATCACAGGCATATTAATGTAGCCCCTGTAGTGTTGTAGCTTATCTTTATGATCTCTTTTAAATCCTATCATCCTATTTTATTTTGCTTTCTAACATCTGATGTACAGCACACTTGTTGGTGAAAGGTGGCGTATAGTTGGAAAAAAAAGAAGATATGACAAGAATGAAGATAAAGTTTTACAAGAAAAAGTCACATTACAAATGACAAGATATATATTTACACACTATATATATGTGTGGATATGTGTGGGGTTTTTTTATTTGTCAGATTTTCAACTGTCAAAACAGGTTCAAAGGGAAAAAAACTGAAAAGTTGAACTTTGTAAGACATATTTTTAGTTGTTTTTCTGTTTTGTGAGTTTGAAATGTCTTAATAATTAATAATCAATGTGGTATTCATCAATACTGAACAATGTAACTGAACCAATAATTCCAGTTATCAAAAATCAATCTGCAGCAGTGAGCGACAAACTGAAACAGACGGAGATGAGAAGTGTGTGTGTACTCACACTCTTTGATGAAGAGGTAGGACAGTGTGCACATGACGGTGTGGCCGCTGTACAGGAAGTCACCACACATCAGGTGAGATCCGGTCAGAGACAAACCTGAACGCCACAAACAAACAAACAAACACAGTGAGCCGGAAGTTCAGTTAAAACCAAAAAAAAAAAACAACAACTTTTTTCTGTATTTCCCACCAACATGTTTTAGTTTTGAGAAAGTTAACTAGCAGAGGAGGAGGTCGCTGTGGTGTGACTTCATTTTAAATTTTTTATCTTGAAATCCTGAAATGAAATATTTCTACTTTAATCTGTAGCCCTTCTTAGACAGGAAGTGTCTGTGTCTAAACGCTCGCAGCTGGACGGCAAAACGGCCCAATAATCAACGAAAATCTGGCAGTGTAAAAGGAGCTAAAGATTTCGTGACGGAAGTATTCACAACATGATGCGTTCAAGGACTGTTGAAATGTGGTCCTCCAACAATAATTTCTGTTTATATAGTTGCTAGTTGTGAGAAGTGGCTTTTTTTGTTTTTTAACATGCTGTTCAAACCTGCCTGCAGTTTCCAGGGTTCAGAAGGTTTTTAAAATAAATACAAAATACAAAAAAATGCTAAAAACAAAAAAACAAGTGCTTAAAAAATATGATGTGCCTACACGAAGTTTCTACCTGTCGCAGTGACAAAAATATAAACTGATCATCAAATATAATCCATTCAGATACATTAAAGTTTGTGATTTACAGGAAGCTTAACCATCAAATAACATCAATTTCACTGAAGTCAAAAACAAACTGGCAGCTACTGAGATCTGTTAGCTTTTGCTAGACTAGGTTCTTTTATGCTAAACTAGAAACATTTAGCAGGAGTCAGGCTATTTTTTTTCCTTTCCCTCATCATGAGTTGATTTAATAAGAGAAACAACAAACTGTCATCAGAGTGGATTATTTTTATTTTTTAACACCAAACTGAACTTTAGTGTTAGCCACAGCTACTCAAACACTAGCTGTCACTTGATCTCACTTTATCTGTTCACTTAGCAGCCAAACTTCACACACTGTGTTTCTGGTTATTAATGAATGTTTTTATTTACAGACAACAAATAATAAAACATTATATTTCCAACATTATGGTCTATATTTTGTTTTAAATGCTGCCTTAAGAAATACTAAATCCTTTTGTTTTGGGGGGTTTAAAACTCGGCTAAAACTGTTTTAGCTATGTTTTACTGCAGTGTCCTCACTGATCCTGACAGCCAATCAGAGAGCAGCTGCTTTAACGCTATACAACAGCTGAGAGCTTGTGTGTTACCTCCTCCTGAGATCAGCCTCAAAATCCTCCAGATTTTCCCCGTGGAGTCGTTGTACAGCTGCACAGAGACGACCACACATTTACTGGTGATGTAATACAACAGGTAAACGTGCAGTATCAGTGTGTATCAGTGTGTATCGTACCTTTGGAGCGCAGACCATGTGTTTTCCAGGCACTGGCAGGGTGGTGATGTACATGGTGACGCAGCGATACATGTAGAGCGTCCCGATGAGGAAGAAACAGCGGCGGCCCACGATGGCTCTGCACAGACACAGCACTTACTTCAGTTAGAATTTTAGTCATTGGTGCATTAATGTGTTCATCGGTTTCATGTTGCAGACACATTCATCTGTAGTAACATATTTGTTATTATTGATTATTCTTGCTATTAATATTCTGCCAATAGTCAGCCAGAACACAACTTAAATGCATCGTTTCTGGTTGAACTCGTTGTGTAAACGAGACCTTAAAACAACAAAAACATGGGAACATAGTTGAGGTTGGAAAATACCAAAGTTTCTCTTTAAGGATTTGCTTTTCTTATAATTAAATCCCTAAATTTCTCCTTTGATATGATACTCAGTAAAATATTTGACAGCTGGTTGGACAAATAAAGTTCTTTAAAGGCATCGTCTTGGTCTTCACTGTTTGACCTGCAACAGACTCCACAATAACTTCTGATCAATAGAAATAAAATCAATACTGGATTAATTGTAGTCGCAGCCCAACATTAACCCTCGAACCCTGTACTTGAGTTCTTCTTCTGGTCCTACAATCACAACAGCTGCGGATCGTACTTGTGTTTGAGGAAGATCCACTGGACGAGCCAGAGTCCGACCAGGATCAGCCCGTTGACCTCGGTGACGGTGAAGGCCCAGGGAACTCGGTCCACGTAGTCGAAGAACTTGTCGGGCAGCGGCGGGCTCACCGACTTGTCCGGCACCCGCTCGTGGACAATAGTGATGACGACGGTGGTGAAGACGAGGTTGAACAGGGCGTAGAGGAACGCCACGCCCGTCTTCCACCACTCCTTGGGGAGGCGGTTGGCCCGCTCCTCGGGCACGGTGATCTTGACGTAGTCGCAGTGTCGCCTCAGTCCGCTGCTCAGGGAGTGGATCAGCTGGTTCTGTTTCAACAGGCTGCTCAGTTTGCTGCACTCCTGCTTCTTTTTGCCATCGTGGGCGTCGGTGGCGTTTGGTGCTGAGGAGGCGTGGCGGGGCGGGTTACCGTTGGCAACCCTCGGAGGCGTGTTAGGTTCCGTTGTGGTCACATTAACCTCCACATGGGGGCGGATGTCGTCATCGCCCTGGATCAGTTCTGACGCTGCCATCGGTTGGCTGGGTGGATCCTCTGGCCAATAAGGAGGAGTTTCTCTGACTCACCAACCAATCACAGGCTTTGTATTGAGTCAGCTGACCAATAAAAATGAGCTGAACTAGACGACCAAAGCTTCAGTGTCTCTGGAGGTTTGAGTTTCATAAATACTCCTTCACGAGGTGTCGACTGCTCTGACTCAGCGATCAATAACAGGTAACAGTTTTCCAGCAGCAGAGTCTCGTTTGTCAGGCGGTGATCACAAGTCCAGGATCACTGATTGGCAGATCAATAACCTGATCAATATCAGGAGGTACTGGTGAGGTCACACAGAAGGCAGGTGACTGGTCGATCACGGTGACTCAGCACAAACCTGAAAAAAAACACAGATAAACTTTTACTTCTCAGCAAACAAGTCACAAATATTTAGACTGTTCTTGTTTTTGACTTTTTATTTTCTTATTTTTGACTTTATTTTCCTGTTTTTGACATTTTTGTTTTTGACTTTTTAGTTTCTTGTTTTTGACTTTTTATTTTCTTGTTTTGACATTTTTGTTTTTGACTTTATTTTTTTGTTTTTGACTTTTTTTTTTTTTTTTTACTTTTCTCCATTCTTTCTTCTTGATCCACCCTGACTCAGTCACTCTGTAACCTGGTTCTGTAAATTGCTGCATTTTCAGCAGCAGCAGTTTTGTTTTCATCGTATTCATCTTTCACTAAATTTAACAAATTCACAATGAAGTTCTGAACTGAGCGACGGCCGTGACCCAGACTGCTCTGCAGCTGTGAGCGGGAATTTCCTTTATCTCTGCAGCTGATCGAGTTCAGGCAGGTTAGTGACCTGCTTCACACACACACACACACACACACACACACACACACAAACACAAACACAAACACAAACACAACACACACACACACACACATACACACACACACACAAACACACACACACACACATGAAACTTGACTGTTTGACTGTAAGTAACCTGAGGGAGGCACTCCCTATAAAACAGACACCCACACACACACACACACACACACACACACACACACACACACACACCCTGTTAATGTGACAGCGGCTGACACACACGTGACTTCTGAGCAGAAACAAGTCAGACAGCATTGACGCTGTCATCAAACAGGAAGCTGAATCTTTTCTCACCATCAGCTGATCTGACAATATGTGACTGAACTGAACTGAATTTCCCCTCAGAGGGATTAAAGTATATAAAACAAAATAAATAAATAATTTTTCCTTAAAAACAAAAAGCTGAATTCAGAGGCAACATAAAGTTTGGCAGTGACAGAATATCTGTTCAGTGACGAGGAGATTTTCTAAACTCAGGTAAACCTGTTAAAACAGGTGACAGAGCTGAGTACAAGTCTCTGCAGCTGAGTGAGCCTTCCTGTACTTACTGCTGTGTCACAACCAATGTGACTGAGGGGCTTCAGGACACTTGGATCACTACGGACGAGCAGTATGGAGATATTTTGTGGTTTCAATTCTGTGTTTTTGGACGTTTGAATCTGGGGCGCCGTCAGCCTCCATTAGGTGGAGTTGTGTTGCTACCTCCTCTCCCCTTGGATCTCTGCAAGTGATGTGAGGACTCTAACACTTCACCTGAGCCTCCCTCGACATATGGCTGAGTAGATAATGGCTGCGTTTGCATGTTTGGCTGCACTATCCCTTTAACTTGAGGAGTTTTGTGAAACCGTCCCTTGGTCTCTTACTGAGACTCAAACACTGGAGTAAAACCTTCCTGATGCGTTCAGTGTGTAAACGGAGTTAAACTGTGAGTCAGTGTGAGTCTCTCTCTCCTGTGAAATACCTCCTGCGCCTGCTGCCTCCCAACAACATTTCACACACTGTCCACGTGTGTGTGTGTGTGTGTGTGTGTGTGTGTGTGTGTCAAACCTCCTGCACAAACACACACACGTTTTAAAATCACTTTCTGTTCATCATGGGAACAACCTGCGGCTTCAAACTCGTTGGGCAGGATGATTCTCATCTTTCTGCTCTGATTCAGTTTGGAGCTGCAGCCATTCATCCACTAGTCGTCATTACGGATGCATGACGTCAGACTTCTGCCGATATATAACAACTTATTTGGCCGATAATCGACATCGATCAACTTTTCCCACCTACTTTTACTGTAATCAAGTCTCTTCTCTGCCCTATATTTAATGAAACCCAGACATTTCAGCTCCTGTTGTTTAAAGTTGACGTTTAGGCCTTAAATTCTTTTTGTTTTCATGGCAGCAGCAGCAGGTGACATTTTATTAACGTCACAACTTGGGCTGCAGCTCATTGATTATCACATTAGCAGCTGACAACTAATCAATTAATGTCTGCAGCTTCGTCACAGAGTCAGAGCTGCGTTCCTCTGTCGACCGTCCTCTGCCTGCCTCTGATGTCACATCCTGTTTACCAGCAAACACAATAACTGAGACATTAAGTGTAATGAGGTTAAGACCATGTGGATCACATTTCCCCCAAATTAGAGCTGATTCACCAGCACAGGACGGACGAGACGCTGCAGCCAACTGACTCTTCCTTCTTTTTCCAACGACACTTAAAGTAAAATAACTGTCTTCATCCTCCGATCACTCGTTTAGTCTTTAACATTCAGCATCACAGAGTTCAGGCTGACGCCTTCACACAGTTTGACTTGTTCCATCATCGTCAGCCACAAACTCAAAGATATTATATTTAAAAATGTCATCTGTGTTGTTGATCAATAAACATGATGTGCTTTTTTATTTCTGTTCCAACTTCTAAATTCTAAAATGATTTAAAAGAGAAGTGGCCAACATTCAGGCTTTTTGCCTGATAAATAATAAATCTATAACCACATTATCAATCAGTCATCAATAGCTGCTGATTGACTTGACTGAGCAATTAATAAAAGTACTGAAAATAAACTTATTTAAAACATTAAATGACTAATCACTTTACACAGAGTAACAACAGAAGGTATTAAATTTAAAATTACAGACCTAACTCTTCACACGTGAGACGCAGTGATGGAAAGTTACACAGTACATTTACTCGAGTACTGCACTACAGCAGAGAAGAATACTTTATTGATCTGCGGGGGAGACGGTGACACCTGACAGTCGCTCTGAGAAGTTTAATAAAGTTATTGTTATTTAAGAACCGTCTAAAAGATGAAAACACGTCATTGACTCACCTGTGATGTTTTTCTGCTTCTAAACAAAAACCTTTAGTAATTTTGTGTTTCTGATAGTTTTTAAACTGTGATCAAATCTGCCATCTTTGTTTTTATCTTTTTTTAATTTATCGTTGTTGCTGTTTAATATGGAGGAGCGTTAAGGTGCGGACACACCAAACGAACATCAAATAACCAACTAGTGAGCTGCTGCTGGCGTCTCAGCTCTCCAGCACAATGTTTTAACCTGGTCAATCCGCACTGTAGTTTATTTCACACACCTGCATGTGCAAGTGAATAAAGCAAAATACAGAATGTGAAGATAAAAATATCTGCTTTATGCTCCGACGTTTAACACTGACTCGTAAAACATTTTAAAAAGTGTATTATGCTCCGATGTTTGACACTGATGTGTTTTTAAAAAGTGTATTTTTCTTATTGTTCTTTATATCTGTATTTATGTTTACATTTATATTTATAGTTACCACATACTTTTACTCCACTACAGTTTTTAGTGAATTATTTATCTTTTTACTGCTCAAAATTTGATAAACTTATACTATTAATACCATTAAACCTAAAATATGGTAATAATCAATACTTATCAATATCGATTAGAAAAGTGTATAAAGACATTAAATCAGCTCCATCTTCACCAGCTGTGACGTCAGAGTGATGAACACAGTGATACTTATAACACAACAATATAATATTTATTATTCTGCACAATTACTTTTTTACTTTTGTTACTTTTAGTAACTTTAGTTCTAACACTACTGATCTGCGCTTTTACCTGACGGCAGGACTTTATGATGTAACAGATTACTTCCACACTGTGGTACCGTTACAGTTACTCCTGTACTTGTACTCAGAAGCCGCAGTTAATGTTTCTGCGCTATTTTCCACCTAATAAATCGATTAATCGACACGCGGAGCTGAGAGTTGACCTCACAGCTGCAGTGAACACTCGTTAGTTTCAGGTCTCGTCCTTCATTTCGACACGAGCAGCTCGACACAACCAGGAACTGAGCGCACACCTGTGTGACGGTGTGTCCGCGTGACCTCACTCAGGTGTGAACTGACCCGCACTCGGTCCGTTCAGCGGATAAAAACAAACTCACCTGTTCAGACTGAAGAGTTTCTCGTCTCCGGGTCACAGCTGGTCACTTTCTGGTCTCCACTAAACTTCTCCTCCTCCTTCTCCTCCTTCACCTCGCGCGTCCTCCTCAGTCACTGTGAGCGCGCCCGTCCCCGCTCCTCCTCTCCAAATATGGCGCGGCCCCTTCCGGGAACGCGCCCTGCTGACTCACCTCGGCAGCTGACGGAAATGACTCACCTGAGCTCGGTGACACTCGGTAGTTTCCGTGTGATGGAGGAGACAAGAGGAGTCAAAGTGTTTCATGAGGGAGAAACAAAAAGAGTTGTAAATGGAACATGATGTGAAGTCAACATCTTAATTAAGATGACTAAAAATACAAATGTCCAAGTTATACTGTTTAATTGATTTAGATATTTTAATTTAATTTAATTTAATTTAATTTAATTTAATTTAATTTAATTTACATAATTTTAGTTATTTAGTTTTATAAATCAAATAAACCTGGACTTTTGAAATATTGACTTTTAAGATAAAATTTCAAGATTAACCTGCCAAATCCCAGCAGTGCAGCAAATATTCAGACACTGTAATGACGTTTAAAAAAGTAAATTTTATTTATTTATTTATTTTTTTTATTTAAATACAAGTAAATATTCTGCATTCAAATTCCAACTTAAAAGGAGAAAAGTAAAAAAAAAAAAAAAAAAAGTCTATTCTTAATACAACAGAGAAACAGAGTCAGGAGAATCAGTCGTGAGCTGAACTGACACTGAGGGACGTAGTGACAGAATGAGACAGTTACAGTGAGTGAAGGGACGTCTGAGGACGTCACGTCTGCTCTGTGTGAGGACACGTCTGTCTTTCACACTTAGCCTACGATGTTTGTTGATCGCTGACATCACTCTTTTGTCTAAATTATAATCTGCTGATCAAACCTGATGAGAAATGATGTCATGAGGAAACTCAGGTCCTTAAAGACACAAATGAAAGTGAAGTTACTTTTCATTTCAATTTCACTTTCTTTAGGATGTTCCAGTGTCACTGAGGAGGTCACAAAGGTCCTTTGGGAGGTTGTACAGGTTCTTTAGGTGGTTCTCCCAAAGGACCTTTGTCACACTGGAACATCCTAAAGGAACACTAGAACCAGCTAAAGAACCTGTAGCACAGTGTTAAAGAACAGCAGCACATGTTTCAGTCTGTAAAGTTTGTTTCTCTGCAGGTTGATGAAGATAAAGTTTGTGCAGCTTCAGTCTGATCTTCATCTCTCTCTGGTTCCTTGTGTTGATCAGCGCCGGAGATGGTCCAGTGGTGAAGGACGCCGACCGCCAACGCAGTGAGCTGCCAACCTGCGGGTTCGAACCCCGCCTGAGGTATGTCACACAGGAGTGTGTGCTGAGTGTGTGTGTGGGAGTCAAATTTCAAACCTTGCGTTCAAAACCGTCGTTCGTTGCGATTGCGCGTGAATTTCCGAATTTCCATCAGTGACCAACAAGGAAGGAGCACAGCAAAGGTGAGTGTGAGCCCAGGGTGGAGCTGGCTACGTTAGCCAGCTTGATGGGTGAAGCTTTTTGGAGTGAAATTTAAAAAAGTATAAAATAACATTACAGTTAACTTTCATTTGTGTCTTCAAGCTCACAAATCTTTGTGTTTTTATTTCACTGGCTTGTAAAAAATAAAAACATCTCTAAGTGTCACATGTTAATTCTGACTGTCAGGTCCTGATGCTGAACATCAGAGCATGTTTGCAGAGACGAGAACCTGATGATGATGATGATGATGATGATGATGATGATGCTGATGCTGGAGAGGAAGTCTGGTGTGATGGTGGTTGTAGTTCTGGGGTTTCTCCACCAGAGGGAGCTGTTCATGTACCTGCAAACACACTGCTGTACTGACCCTGTATATACACACACTCATGTACACACTCTCTGCACACTGACGGCTCGTATTACACTGAGAAGGTTTGACCTCAGCTGCTCAGACACACCTATAGATTTACTGATCGACTGATTGTAAAGCTGAGTTTTAATGAGGTCAGGAAGAAAAACAAGACAGGAACACGACTGAATCCACACTGTGCTGTCAGACATCACAGACACATCCAATAATATCTGTTTACTTGTTGACGGAGACAGACAGACAGACAGACAGACAGGCAGGATGTGTAAGAGAAGAAGAAGGCGGTAACAACATGGAGAAATCTACATCCAGAGCCGTGACTTTTTGGACGGACCAAATGTACAGAGCTGTAAAGTTGTCCACCATGGTAGCAGTTAGCAGCTAGCTAACCGTAGCTAACTTGTTTGTCCATTGTTTGGTCTGTGACGTAATAGGTCAACAGGAAAAAGGTCCAATACTAACAAGCTGAAAGGGGCATATCTCCACCTATCGTAGAGGAGTCGCACATACTGGGCTCAATAAATGGATTCCCCTCCCGTGCTTGTGTACTGGGACAAGGACAGTAGGCCAGTTAGATGTCCTCGTCCAGCTGGGACTGTAGAAACACTTCACTGTTACCATGGAAACGTTTATTAAAATATTATGTAAATTTATTATTTTTGCACTTTATTTAAAGTTGCATATTTTACTAAAACCTAAAATTTTCTGAACGGTTAACAATAAAATGAAAAAGAATTTAAATATGAAAGAATAAATGAATAATACACAAAAAGTACTGACTTAAGTAAAGGATCTGAATATTTCCTGCAACACTGCAAAGTGAAAAAGGCTAAAAATAAAAAATAAAATAAATAAAAATAAAAGTACTTCAAAATAAAGAATGAATACAAATAAAAAAAAATACAGAAAAATATAATAAAGTTCTAATTCAAGTAAAGGATCTGAATATTTCTTCCAAAAGAATAAAATAAAAAAATAAAATATAATGTTAAAAAGATTAAATAAAAAATAGAATAAAAGCTCTTAGAAAGGTACTTGAAAATAAAAAATAACATAAAAAATAAAGAAAATAATAAATAAAGGAGTAAATAAAAAATATGTAAACAATCTGAATAGTTCTTCCACCACAGCACAGTACAAAGTAAACAACAACAACAACAACAACAAAACATAAAGTCCATCAAATAAACATAAAACACAATTTTCACCCAGTCAAAGCAAATTAAACGGTTTAACGGTGGAGTCTTGTTCTGTGATTTTAAAATGGGAGGTGTTTGACCTTTGACCTCCACCCAGCTGTAGATGGGAACAGACAGCTGACAGATAGTGTGTCTCTGCTGAAGACAAACTCTTTCTGCGTCTCACCGTCCGACCGACAACATCGTCCAACATGGACAACGCTGACAACCCGTTTCATCCAAGGTACGACCTACAAACCTGTGTGTGTGTGTGTGTGTGTGTGTGTGTGTGTGTGTGTGTGTGTGTGTAGTATGAAGATTTAAACTCCTCATAGAGGGCGTTTATTTAAAGGTTGAATCAAAGTCTGCAAAGTGGTCATGAAATCATTCTTCTCTTGTTTTCAGAAGCTGTTTTAACAGATTTAACAGATTAAAGGTTTTATTTTCTCCTTAAATAATGTTTGTTGTTGTTGTTGTTGTTGTTTACCTTTGATTCATTTTCCTGTCTGTCCTTTCATCTGGTGTAAATATGAAACATGAAGGTTGTCCTGATGTAACTTCATCCTAGTTCTGTATCTAAGTACAAATTTAAGGTACAGTAACTATTTTGATTTTATGCTACATCACACTCGACAACATGTGAGGTAAATATTGTACTTTTACTCCACTACGTTTATCTGACAGCTTTAGTTACTCTCCACATGAATATTTCACACACTGTTTTATAAATTAAACGTGATAGGTTTAAAAAAATTACGTTTATGTAGATGAAACAGTAAATATAGTCGGTGAACACATTCAGATTCTGCATGGACTGAAAAAACAATATAATCACAACTATAAATATATCGAGAAAATATAACGTAACAGTTTGAATGGAGCCATTTTGTGGAGTCAATACTTTAAATACTTGCAGCACAGTTTCCTGCTGATACAGTTTCAGTGCAGGACTTTCACAGAGCATTTCTTTATTGCAGCGTCGTACAGTCTGAGAGCTTCTCTCACCTCTGCTGCAGTTTGTCTCGTAGCAGCTCGTGTTATTTATAGCAGGAGGCCTGGCTGCAGCTGTTTCTGCATTTCAGTGGTTCGGCAGCTGCTGCCTGTTTGTGTGTGTGTGTGTGTGTGTGTGTGTGTGTGTGTGTGTGTTTTACTGGCACTGTGGGGACTCCAGTTTCATTTGAGGACAACAGGTGGGGTCCCCACAAGGTCATGTATTATAATTTAGAGTTAAGACTTTTGAGGGTAAAGCAGGGGCTCTCAAACTTCAGATAAAGTAATCCCAGACACCGGCCTCCTCAGTGAAAGTCACCCTGACCCTACTCTGACTTCTGCCCCTCCACTGTTGTTGTTGTCCCGCCGTGTTTCCCCGACACACCGCTGGGTGCGTCACACAATAACCGGCCCGGTATCATCAGAGTCTGGCGCTGGACGTCACTGACCAAGGGCCTGTGTCCGATGACTCTGGAGTGAGACCAGGTTGCCTGAACAGTCATGAAATACAACAATAAGAGAAACACAAACATCTAAGGTGTCAGGCTCAAATCAATCATGCACCAACAAAAACAGGTCCTCAGCAGTGACTTGAAGGTTCCCGTTGTCGGAGCCGAAGCTGCAACAATCCACACGTGTCACCTGGACGTGTCTCGAGAAATTAAATAGAATAAAAAAGATGTAATATATGAACAGAGAAACCTCAAACATGTTATTACAGTCACATCATGTAAAAAACTTTGAATTTTAGGTGGATTTTCCTTCAGTAATGAACTTGTCTTGATGTGTGTGTGTCGGTGACAGCTGAGTGTTTGTGGATGTAAATGTTAACCAGACTCACAGCAGACGGGTGCGTCAGTTGTTTTCTGTTTGTCATTATGCAAATAGGCTGGTTTCAGTGAGCCTGTGTGTGTGTGTGTGTGTGTGTGTGTACGCAGGGCTTTGATGGTCTTAATGCGGACGTTCCTTCATCACAGATAACATCTATCAGAACTTGAATGACGGCTCTTTCTATGCTTTCATGTTCAGTCTCTTCTCTCTGGTCCTGTTGTTTATTCTGGAATATACATCAGACTGTGTGCTGCAGTTTGTGGAGATCTGGTGAAGTAAAGTAAAATCCTTCACTACAAGTCAAAGTTGTTAAATTAGGAAATCCTACTTCAGTAAAAGTGTGGAAGCAAAATGTGACGTAAAACATACTGATCAGGACATCATTGTGTAAACAGGATTATTATCACTGGTGCATCTTCAGCACTTTTTAAACAGGAGTTGTGCAAATTTGCAGGAAAGTCCAATCAGTGTTTATTTCAGCATTGGCAGTATAAAAACAAAATCAGGGAGAGCAGCAAAATGCCGCTTACCTACTTTTGTCTAGTTTTAACTTCCTAACAAAGTAGCATAAAAACTTAATTTTTTTAATGCAGTAAAATTATTAACATCTGTGTTTATTTTAAATCAACTTGAAAATGTTCTAGAACTAAAACGTCTCTGTAGCTTAAAGCAGGAAAGTCAC
This sequence comes from Epinephelus cyanopodus, assembly GCA_026686955.1. Classification (NCBI taxonomy): domain Eukaryota; kingdom Metazoa; phylum Chordata; class Actinopteri; order Perciformes; family Serranidae; genus Epinephelus; species Epinephelus cyanopodus. The sequence goes on along the minus strand of CM048934.1, from coordinate 1,681,827 downwards.
GACACAAGAGCTGTTTTTAAAAGAAAAATCTTAAAGATTTATGTAAAATAACAGGCTGCAATGTTCCAAATGCACAAGCACCTTTATAAGAAACTAAAACTTAAAGTACAATATTTTTTGCTTATATGAATCACAGCAGAGGGAAAGGTAGTAGGAAACAGGAATCCCCAAGTATTTGTACTTCAGAACAGTATTTTAATAAACGTACTTTCCACCTGCTCACCTTTGTTTTCTCTTTCAAATAAGTCGGTCTAACCTGTTGAAGCCAAGCAGCAACCTCTGAGGCTGATACATGGAGCCAACGCTGACGTGCCAAAACTGCAGTTCCTCTAATGACCACTAGGGGCTGGCTCCAAGAGCAAGTCAGTCCCCACAGACCTCCATGTTAATGTAGAAATAATCATGTTTACAGTCTGGTACAAAAAACAGTTTTGGTCTCTGTAGCTAGCTTTTTATGTAACTCACCTGTTTATATTTCATTCAGTAACAAATAATAAGGGGCGTGGCCTCTTTGAGTGACAGCTGGGTGCCGTTGCTGGACAACTAGTTATAACGTGACCATGATAAAACCCCAGAGTCACAGAACGTAGACGTAACTGTTGCTATTTCGGTGTGTCTTCAGGTAATAAAAGTTTTCCTAAACCTAACCAAAGTAAATTAACGTTGATTATGTAACGGTACGTTAAGATCGTAATGTCATTCATGAGGCGCTAATTCGTAGGATATCATATGAACCATTCAATGAGAATACATTGCGTCCAAATATGAATACTTCTGGCTCCAAAAAAACAAGACGGCGACGGCCACAATGCCAAACTCAAGGCTTCAAGACAGGGTGACATCAGGGTGATGAGTTTAGCATTTTGGTTGTCGCCATCTTGTTTTTTGACTACATCCATTATTTATACAGTGTCAGGTTGAAACAGCACCTGACACTGAGGGATCTCTGCAGGCTGACAGGTGTGAGCTCCACTCGACTCGTCAAGCAGGAAGTGCTTTGAGGCGGATGGAGACGACAGGAGTCGTTTCTGTTTTGACACAGACACGAAATGACAAACAAACTTCCCTTTATCAATTAATTCTGACATTTCACACCCTGAGTGTGTCGAGCCCTCTGGCACTGACAACACTGACATCCTCAAGATACCATCTGCAGAAGTGTTTGACCGCTGTGATCATGACATCACTGCCTGTCTCATTTCCCTGCTGTCAGTCATGTTTAGACACGCCCACTGCAGAGTCACTGCAAACAGGGCCGATCATGAAGTCAATTTAACCCTTTCATTTACATTTTGATCTGTTACAACTGTTTGAGGGATGTGAAGAATCAAATGACAAACTTAGACGTGACTTGGACTTGGTCCAACTGACTTGAGACATGATTTAAACTTGTTCTGACTGACTGCAGACTTGACTTGAACTCATCTCAGCTTACTTGAAATCTGACCTGAACTCACCCCAGTCCAACTGAGGCTGGACCTTGAGACTTGATTTGGATTTGTGTCAGCTGAGACCTGACTTGATACTTGACTTGGCCATGTCTCAGTTGACTGGAGACCTGACTGGAACTTAGTTCAACTGACTGGAGACTTGACCTGAACATGTCTCAATTTAGATTTGATGATGCCTTTTTGCAACAGACTTGATTTTAACCTGCATCTGGTCAGACTTGAACCTGTCTTGAACTTCCCCCAATCCACTTGAGACTGGACGTATACTTGTTGCAACTGACTTGACACTTGATTTGAATTTGTCTAAATCAACTTGATACTTGACTTGAACTTGGCTCAGCTGAGACCTGGCTGGAACTTGTTTTAAAGACTTGAGACTCGACCTGACCTTAGCTCAATCAACGTAAGGCTGGACATTTTACTGCAACTTCCTTGAGCCTTGATTTCATTTGGTCTTGCTCTAATTTAGACTTGACTTGAACTTGTTCCAACTGACTTGAGACTTGACCTGAACATGTCTCAGTTTAGATTTGACTAGACTTTTTTGTAGCAGACTTGATTTGAACTTGCATCTGTTCAGACTTGACTTGAATTTGTCTCCACATACTTGACATTTGACCTGCACTTGTCCCAGTCCACTTGAGACTGGACTTTGACTCGACTCTAATGACTTGCGACATGATTTAAATTTCTGTCCATCAACCTAAGACTTGGTCTGAACTTGTCTCAGTTGAGACCTGACTTGATACTTGACTTGGCCTTGCCTCAGTTGACTGGAGACCTGAAAGGAGCTTATTTCAGCTGACTTGAGACTCGACCTGAACTTAACTCAGTCATCTTGAGGCTGGCTTCAACTGGCTCGCAGCTCGATTTCATTCAGTCTCAATGAAACTTAGATGTGACTTGAACTTGTTCCAACTGACTGGAGACTTGACCTGAACATGTCTCAGTTTAGATTTGACTAGACCTGTCTGCAACAGACTTGAGACTTGAATTTAGCCTGCATCTGGTCAGACTTGACTTGAACTTGTATTAGCTTACTTGCAACTTGAACTAAACTTACCCCAGTCCACTTGAGACTAGACTTTGACTTGTTCCAACTGACTTGGGACTTGATTTGAACTTTTCTCAGCTGAGACCTGAATTTGACTTGTGACTCGACATAAGACGTGATCGTGTCTCAGTTGACCTGAGACACGATCACATGTGACCTGTGATCCAACAGGTCTTCATGAAGGTGAAACACAGCTTCCAGAGTTTGGGAGTAAATTTAGAGAATTTATTTTTCCTTCACATATTTGGAGAAAATTGACTTTTGTCTCTTCTTTCCTGTCGCTGCTGTCTCACCCTCTGTCTGTCTGTCTGTCTGTCTGTCTGTCAGCCTGGCAGCGGCTCTAATGAAGCTCGATCCAGAAGACGGCGAGCAGATCATGGAGTATTTTAAAACTCACGCGCTGCTGACGAGAGAAAAAGCACGTAAGAACTTCCTGTGATGAATGTTATGCCCATCACACACACGTTACATCACACAGTTACACACCAGTTACACACATGATCCATTAGCCGATGTCAGGTTCATGGTGGTGAGACGCCCCCTTGTGGACGAGATGAACTGTGTGTGTGTGTGTGTGTGTGTGTGTGTGTGTGTGTGTGTGTGTTTCAGTGCTGCAGGCGTCAGTCAGAGATCAGAAGAAGCTGCTGGTCGAAAACGGTAAACTGAAGAAAGACATCGAGCAGCTGAGAGCTCAGCTGCAGGAGAAACAGAGGAGACGCACCGGTAAACACACACACACACACACACACACACACACACACACACACGAAACATGCACACAAACACACATGAAACACACACACACACACACACACACACGAAACATGCACACAAACACACACACACGTGACCTCCAGTGACACACTGCATTTCCAAACCCCTGAACCTGAGTCTTATCTTAATCCTAAAACCAAGTCTTAACCCTTAAACGGCCCTTTGAGACACGAGAACAAACCTACGTATGTTCTACAGCTGCTCTACATTTTTAAAAATGTCCCCACTGTCCAGATAATGTCCCCCAAAGTCTCCAAAAAGGTGTAAGCACGTTTTCTTTTTTAACTTTATGTTTAAAGAAATGTTGCTTATTTTTACAAAACGTTTTAATTTTTAATTTTTTAATTTTTCTTCATCCTGACTGTCCCAGATTACAGTCTCTCTTTAAAAGGCCTTGACTCTCCGGCTCTAAAACTCAACCGGTCCTCACAAAGACAGAGACGGGCACATGCAGACACACACGCACAACTGTGGATGATTTTCTTTCCCTCTGAGCTGTTCAGTGTCGACTGTGGTCAGATTTAAATGACTCCAGAGTGGATTATTTTTAACTTAATAAGAACTTTATTAAGTCAAACCCTTCTGAGATTTGTCTCAAAGATAACAAACAGCCGGGACATGAAATTAAATTCCTGCATTTATTTGCATCACTTAAAAACAATCACGTCTCTTTTTCTGTCTTTCAGCCAAGGCTTTGTTCTCCCCGGCCCCGCCTCCTCCAACTGTTAACCCCGCCCCCACTACACCTGTCCATCAACCTCCACCTCCTGCTGGAGCAACAGCTGCTGCTCCTACCAATGCGCCTCCCCCCTCCTCACATGACCACAGAGACCGGCACAGCAGGAGGAGGAGAGGAGACAGGAAAGGTGAGATCAGGAAGGAGGAAAGGAAGCAGGGTGTTAGTGGGAAAGGAAAGAAGGGAACTGACAAGGAAATATAGAAAGTAAAAGAAAAGATGGAAGGAGGCGTATTAAAAGACTGACTTTACGTTTTTCTGTCTCTCAGCTCGTCCGTCCTCTGACTCCTTCTCGTTGGAGGTGGAGCCTCGTGTCGATGTGTCGAGACTGGACCTGAGGGTTGGACGGATCCTCAGCGTCCGCCAGCACCCGCTGACAGACGCCATGTCCGTCCAGGAAGTGGACGTGGGAGAGAACGCACCCCGCACGGTCGTCAGCAAACTGGGAGTGAAAACGAAGCAGGACGAGGTAACAAATGACCTCTGTTCTTAAAACGTCTCAACTTTATTATTAAAATGTTTAAACTTCATTATTAAAATGTTTAAAATTTTCCCTTTAAATACGACATCATTCTCAACCTTTTACAAACTATTTTAAAAGCATTACAACTTTTCTGACTACTAATTTATTCATAATAAATTCTGACTTTGTTCGTGAAATATTACAAATTCACTGTCAAAATGTTAAAACTGTCTTCTCAAGATATAATGACGTTATTCTCAGAATCAAAACATTTGACTACAACTTTATTCTTGAAGCTTTTATGGACTTAAATCTTCAAGTACTGTGATTTTATTCTCTTTATATTAAGATTTTACTCTAAAAATTTTACGATTTTATTCTCAAAATAATACTTTGTTCTTGAAATATTAGAACTTTTCCTCTAAATACATTATTCCAGGAATGAAATAAAATAAAAATTAATATTATTTATGACACATCTTTAACTTCATTATGTAAAATCTTTATTTTCTAAATATTCCAACTTTTTTGTATAATATGAATCAATTTCTGAATTTTTTTTTTGCTAAATGTTTTGAAAAGTTAAAACTTTATTTTGATTACTACCTTATTCTTAAAATTTAAATTTTTTCTCTAACTTTATTTTAATTCCTGCTTTTCTTCATTATAATAATTTCTGTCATTTTGTTCTGTTTAGTTTGGTCCCTTTCTTTCTTTCATCTCTGTGTCTTTAATCTAAAATCTGTCGTTATTAAACATCATATTTATCAAAGCTAATTTCTCTCTGTGTCCGTCTGCAGCTTCAGGGCAGTCTAGCTGTGTTGCTGTGCAACGTGAAGGCCTGTAAGATGAGGGGCGTGGTCTCCCAGGCCCGCCTCCTCTGTTGCTCTACCTCTGATGACCACGCTGAGCTGCTGACTCCGCCCACTGGCTCCACCCCCGGAGACAGAGTCACCTTCCTCAACTACCCCGGTAACCATGGCTACAACGATGAAATTAAAAAACGATCCGATGAACCTGTTGTGACTCTGTGTGTGTGTGTTCAGGTGAGCCGGACAGAGAGCTGCAGTCCAAACAGAGGGTGTGGGAGCTTCTTCAGCCCGACCTGCAGGTCGACTGTAAGGGCGTGGCCAACTATAAGGGCTGCGGGTTCGAGGTGAAGGGGAAGGGTCTGTGCAGAGCGCCCTCCCTCACCAACTGCACCATCAGATAGACGCCACGAGGGGCGACATCTTCGAGGACAAGACGTGATGGTTACCAGAGTGCTTTTATTGTGAAAACCCGGCTCAGCTGTGGCAAAGCAACAACAAAAATCAGCTGCTGACAATCACTCGCCAGCTGGTGCAGTTAGCTAATGAAAGAGAAATTCATTTTCCTTTAATCATTGTTTATTGATTAAAAATCTGAAACCAGAATCATCTGTTTCCTCAAGTGTTCTGTCACATGTGGCCCGAGGAAAGGAAAGCTGATGAGACAGAAGATAATTAGCTCTGGTGACGTATTGTTTGTCACAGTTCAGTGTTCGATAACATTAGTTAGTGTTTTATGTAACAAAAAAAAGCCTTCTCGGTACAGATCTGGGGATTAAATGTCCCTGGCAAACACTGCGATATGCAGGTAAAAACAAAAGTGTTTCCGTGAGTGTTCTTGTTTACAAAGGACCTGAGGAAATGAAGGCCGATGCTAAAGGTCCACAAACAAACAAACAAGTGTGTCAGGTTGGGACGAAAACAGTTTTTTAAAAGTATTTTATGTGAAGTATAAATCTGGGGGATTACAACTAAAGCCCTGTTCAGACGGGATTAGTTTAACGTGGAGACGTGAGGTAAAGTAATTATCACCAGGGATTTTAGTCCCGTCTTAACGCACCATGTCTGTAATTATTAAGGCTCATTTATGCTCAACGTTAAATACGAATCCAGATCTGGACGGAGCCTTCTGTCTGTGCTCTGCGTTCATTTCATCCGTATTTCTGCACATTTCTATAAAGCTAGCGGATACGGGCCAAACGGAGCAGTACCAGCCGTGGGGGCAGTGTTGCTGTCACTACCTGATACGTAGCTCTGGTGAGACACGAAGAAGAAATAACAATGGCTTGAAACTTGCTGCCAAAGCTTGCTGGCTGATTCCTGTAGTGAGAAAGCGCAGGGTGGCAGCTATTCGCTCTGCCTCATGCTGGATGTGGGGGCCACCCGGAGAAGTTATCAAATGCCCCGGTGAACATCCTAAAGTACTGGAAATGACGCTCGCCGTCAATTTCTCTCATCGGCAGCACTAGAGAAAATAATTCTCCGTCCTCCAGTCGCGATGTATTTAACGGCCTCACTGACCACCATCTGTTTTTGTCTTTTATGCAAGAGGTACATTATCAATATCTCCTCCACAGTCGCCATGTTTGTTTTTTAGTTTGTTGTTGTAATAAACTTTTGACTCTGGGCTGCCTCCTGGTGGATATATTGGTTAACATCCATGCCAACGTAAAGGGCGCATGAAAGTATGTGGGCAATGACGGTAACATCGTTTCAAATGCACGTATACATTTTCGTACATAAAGGGAGCATAAATGAGCCTTTACGGATAATGTCAGTAAAAAAAAAAACGGCAACTTTTACCTTCTGTAAAACAGTCCGGGGAAAATACCTCCGGTAATATTAATTCCGTTCAAATGCGATCCTCTGTAAAAATATATGTAAATATTTCGTCCTGTTTACAACCATTTTTCCACGTTTTTTCGATGATGGAGGTGTTTGAAGAAGCATCCGGTGTTGTCAGCAGTCGTGATAATGGACATTCTTCTAATGATCACAAAAACCAATCAAAAAGGTCGAGAAGAAAGCACTTTTCAGAGCCACGAGGCTTCTGGTTGTGTTCGGTCGGCCTAACGTAAATCCATATTGCTAATCGTGTGCACACAATCCTGATCATGGGCAATGTTTCATATCGGTCTAATCATTCATTATTATTACCCTGCAGCTGATGCTCAAAGGAAGCAACAGAAAACGCACATGTGATTTTTTGTCCCGTGTGAATCGGACATTTATATTACAGACATCCTGTGGTAAACTGACATTAGTCCACATCATGTAGAGTCCGTCAACTTTTTTGCAGCAATGTGTTGATGAAAACACCAGCGTTTGGTGTTGCTGTAATGCTGCTGGAAAACGCCACGATGTGTTAGTAAACATCTTCTGTGGCTTTTACACAAAGTCAGCTCAGATACTACGTCACTTTAGAAACATGGATATGACACATATGAAACAGTCAAATGAAACATATTCGTGGTTTGCAGAAACATACAACAAACACATTTACTTCAGCCAGTTGTGCTGCTGACTCTTTTTCACCATTGTGTGGGAGGAGCCAGAGAATTTGGCGTCAGTGTGGAGCCGTTACTGCGTCGTTTAAAGCTCAGAGTGAGACTCCGTCCGCACCGTCAGGGCGCTGTGATGGTTCCTGGCTGAGAGGCGGAGCAGTCGCTCTCTCTCAGCGGTCGTCCTCTGACTGACGGCCAATCACAGCTGTTGTCCAAGAACAAGACTCCTCCTCCCACCTCCTCAGCCAGAGCTCTCAGCCAATCACTGGTCTGTGTCAGGTAAACTGACGGGTGAAGCCCCGCCTCCTTCAGGTGGTCAGCGTGTGTGAGGACGAGTAAAGCGTGATGACGCCATTGAGGGCCGAAGAGAGTCTGAAAACACAGAACACACAAAAATCACCCTAAACGCCCTGTACGTCACTGTGTGTGTGTGTGTGTGTGTGTGTGTGTGTACCTCCACGTGCTCCGTCAGGTGTGTGTTGTCGTGCAGCAGGTCAGCTCTCACGACAAGCACAACTACGTGCACGCCCTCGGGACACAGCTCATGCAGGCGATGTGATTGGCTCACATGAGGGGGCGTGTCTATCACTCTCAACACGAGGTCAGACTCCGCCCCCCGCCTTCTGAAGTACTTCGGGAAATTGCGGCTGAGCAGTTGGTGCTCCGTCGTCACGGAAACGCCAGAGATGCAGGTGCCTGTTTTAAATTCCTCTCCACCTGCCCGACGACACAAAGACAATAAAAGTAAAAATATTTCAACGATGTGATTTGGGCCAATCTGTAGATTACACTGACCAATCAGAGCGTTCCCCACAGCCACTAGCAACAGCACGTTCAGGGCCAGCACATCCCGCACATCCCGCTCGTTGTCACCGAGGCGACGACTCCAGCTGCTGAGGATTCTGGAGATGCTGTTGCCATGACGACTGAGATCCATGTCGTACAGACGAGCTGAGGCGAACGATCAACAACATTTGTTTACAACACTGAGTTTGACTTTAAATACTTTTTGTTGTTAAATTATTTTATTTATAAAAACTTTCATGACTTTTCCTGATAAACAGCGTGTGCAGTAAACACCACATTTTGTTTCTTCCTTTTAATCCACACATTTTATTTATATATATGCAATAAAACATTTAAAAAAATGTCTTACACAAAGTTAAGTTGGTTAAATAATAAAAATCCCTCAGAAAACAAAGCGTCACTTTACTGTGAGTGTTTGTGTTTCATCTATGATAGAAAACATTGATGGTTTATTCAGGCACTTTTTGTTGATGCTGTGTCACTGATGGGAACGGAAGATAAAATTCACATGTCGAAATGTTAAAACAACAACTTAAACGATTTTGATCAGCTGATAATTAAACTATTTAACAGTGACTGTGACTTCCTGGTTAAGTGTTATCAGAAGGCTGGTGTGCAGATGAAGCTGTGACTCACTTTGGACTGAAGCTGAAACAGAAATCCACCTGACCTCACATGTCACGATCAAACCGATCGATGACAAACCTGCTGACAAACACCTCAAGAATCAACTTCATGTTTAAGGAGAGGAGATCTAAAGTCTGCGATCAGATGCATTTACAAAAGAGAGTCTTACCTGCTTCACAGGAGACGACCTGGACTGATCGATACTGGAGGGTGTGTGTGTGTATGTGTGTGTGTGTAGTTGCTGGTTAAATAATAACCAGTCCGATCCATCTGTCTCTCACTCTACAGTTTTATGAGGTTGTAAAATCGACAAACATCCTGTAAATTTGGATTTAAAGGGACACTTTATAAAGGAAGTGTGGTGTGTGTGTGTTCTCATTATTAGGCTATGAGACATAGCCACATTTACAGGTAACATGATATGTTAACTCATTTTTATGATGATAATAATAATAACTAGTCCATACCCATTATATACAGCAACCATACCATGACTTAGTCATACCAAACATTAGAAACACCAACATTGGTCCACAGGGGGAGCCACAGCCATCGGTCGCATTTTAGCCATTTTAGCATTTTTCTGTTGTTATAGCGCCACCCAGTTGCCAATAAGAGTTAAATTTCTCCAGTCACCTTGAGGCGTCCTGTTCTACATATCTACCAAGTTTAGTAAAAATCCATATGGCGGTTAGGCCTAGATAAGAAATGAGCTCTCTCATCCTGGTGGATTTCTTCCGCTAAACGAGCCTCTGAAACCTGATGAACAGGTGGTGCTGCGACCTCGTGGTCGACCCTCGTGTGACGCAGCTCCGTCACTGTTCCCCGTGTGAAGTAAAGTCAGAGTGAAAACTGTCGGAGCCTCGGGCGTCTGCAGAGAGAAACATCATCATCTGCTCACAGTTTATCCTGACGGACACCAGAGATAAGATAATGTGAGGCTGCTGCTCTTATTATTAACAGACACACATGTGGACGTCTTCTCTGACATGTCAGGACGTGATGACCTCTGATTTTAATACATGTCAGGACCTGTTGACATCATACGTTCTCCATTTAACCAAAAGGCAGCACTAAAATACTCGACGGCAGAGATGATCCACAACCAGCTCCACCGAGTGCATCGATGGCTGAGAGCAGAAAGCTGTTTCACTTTATCGTGTTAATCACATTATCATGAAGACGACGGGGAAACTGTGTGTGTGACACTAAACTGTGACATCAAGGAAACACAGATGGGAAAGTGACGATAGTGCAGTGACCTATACTCAACGAGGAAGCTGGGGAACACGGCTGGAAGAGTGACATCATGTAAAAGACTGTGTGTGTGTGTGTGTGTGTGTGTGTGTGTGTGTGTGTGTGTGTGTGTGTTATCTTTATAACAACCATATCCAAACTGGGGACAGTGATGCCCAACAGCAACCAACCACAAAAGAGGAATCATGCCCACACACAGCCTCTCCTCCGTCTCCAAACTGATTCTGGGAAACGTTTTGGACACAATAAAAAGTGCCGTATTTGGTCACATGTACCAGAACATGACAAGTTTCTGCAAAACTGTCTTTGCAAGGACCGAAATACAACATCATCAGACAAACTGTTGGCATTTCACGTTTCTGTAAACCATAGATACGTTTCATTTACATGTTATTATGTAGCAAATACACTGAAACATATACATACATTGACTTTATGTTTTAACAGCACTGTGGTTAGTGTGAGTTTACGTTTAGCCACTAAAAACACCTGGCGATGGTCAGTTTGAGGCGCACAATCCCTGCTGGAAACACAGTGATGTCTGTAAAAAAAATAATGAGTTTTCCTGCCACCAACCAGTCACTGCGTTTCATTGCAAAAACACTTCCATGTTTGTGGGCTAAAAGTCTTCTGTAAAACAGCTACAGGTTGATCAGAAACACCAATCTTTAGTGGCTAAAAAGCCACCAGGAAAACAGCTACATGTTGCAAAACAAAAGTGCTGTAAAAACATTCATAATTTAGGGCTTCAAAGTTACAAGTTGCTTAAAAACACCCTCGTCTTAGGGCCAAAAAGCAGCTGGAAACACAGCCACAGGTCTCTAAGAAATACCAAAATTTAGAGGCTAAAAATCTGCTGGAAAAACAGCCACATTTAAGGGCTTAAAAGCCACTAGGAAACAGCAGCAGGTTGCTAAAAACATTCATGTTTAGGGGCTAAAAAGTTACTGGAAAAACAGCCATAGGCCTCTAAAAAAATACCCACGTCTCACGGCTAAAAAGCCACGAGAAAAACATCAGCTTGCCAAAAAACATCCACAATTTGGGACCAAAAAGCAGCTGTAAACACAGCCCGGTGTTGCTAAAAAATAACCATGTTTGGGAGCTGAAACTTTGCTGGAAAAATTGCAACAGGAAGTTAAGAAAACACCCTCATTGGGGCCTAAAAAGCAGCTGGAAACACAGCCACGGGTCTCTAGAACACATCCATCTTAAGAGGCTGGAAGTTACTTGAAACACAGCTACAGGTCTCTAAAAATACCCACATTTAGGGGCTAAAAAGCCACAAGAAAAACATCAGCTTGATAAAAAACACCCTCGTCTTTGGGCCAAAAGCAGCTGGAAACAGCCAGGGTTGATAAAAAACAAACATGTTTGGGAGCTGAAAAACTGCTGGAAAACAGCCACAGGTCTCTAAGAAATAGCAAAATTAGCCACATTTAAGGGCTTAAAAGCCACTAAGAAAACAACAGCAGGTTGCTAAAAACATCCACATTTTGGGACCAAAAAGCAGCTGGAAACAGCCATGAGTTGCTAAAAAACAACCACATATGGGAGCTGAAAATCTGTAAAGTTTCGTAGGTTAGTTTTAGGAAAAGAAACGTGGCTGGACATCGTCACGTAAGGTACTTTCACGTTCAGGGGTTATGTGTAGGAAAGTTTTGTAGGTTAGTTTTAGGTAAAGAAACATGGAGACAATGAAATAAAGTTCACTTATGCTGCGTCTCAAATCATGTACTTCTGTATTTACACTTAATATTATCAAACTGGAAATGGCGGCCGAGGACTGTGCGACCGTGAACGTCACTGCATTGTACAAATACATGTGTTTTTTGCACTAAACACCACTATACTGTTGTCAGTGATTTGGTACCGCGAACGATAACGTGAATGCTAATGCTGGTTTGCTAACCAGCTAATTTGCGGTCGTCATTTCCAGTGAGTGCACAACGGCCGTGTTTGGTTTGAGACAACACTACCCTGTCGAAATTTGCGCACTGCGTTCATGAGCACATAATGCACACAGTGTACTACATGGAAGTGTGCTAACATGAATATGTGATTTGAGACACACCATCGGTTTCAAACTTGAACACTGGTCTTCTGGGGGAAAGTGTTTGTTTGACCCAAACACGCCAACCTGCCTCCTCACATGGACTTTATCTCTCTTTATTTTACGTGAGCCAACATGCTAATGTTTCAAATCAGAAAATGTTTATTGGTCACTTATTCTGTTGTTAAATTAGATATGATCCTTAAATATTTAAAAATGAAGCGCAGGCACAAAGTGTGTGAGGCTACAGTTTAATAGAAAGTGAGTTTTAGGGGTTTTAAGAGCAACTAAACATCTGACGTTACTCAACTACTTCAGACAGACGAAGACATTAAATCAGATAACGTGTTATAGCTGAAAGTGAGACCTCAGTGTAAGACAATGTGACGACACACAGACACACCGCCTGGGTTTCATTACAGGATGAAGAAATCACCTGTCATCCCTGAGACAGATATTTAAATAGGCAAAGAGTTTAAATAACCGAGGCTGAGCTTGAACTCTGTGGTCATAAATAACTTTTATCTGCACAGATGGAATCACTTCCCTGAGTCCTCACAGGCCCACGAGCATGTCTTTTCCTCTTTGCTAATCTTATCACCACCCACCAGCACCAGGGAAACAGACAGCGCCTGGGATTCAGATGCACGTGTTGCGACCAGATGTAGGACCTCAGATATTCAATGTTTCATCAGCGACGGACACGACGTGGCCTCACAGAGACACATCCCTCATATGATCAATGGCATTTATAACCACCTTCACTCTTCAATGCTGAAAATATTATATTTGCCCCAAAGACCAGACACACACACACATGTTGCAGATGACAAATCAGTTTAATCATAAAACACAAGTCAGTGATGCCTCAGATTCTTACTTAAAGTGGTGGAAACACAATCCAGCTATAAACAGTTACACCAACGTTCATCCAAAATATACAGGAACAACTTATAGAAAAATAACTCTTATCACAACAACAACGACAACAACAACAGTGCAATCGAACAGGACGTCAGGACGAACCTCAGGCCTTAAAGTTTGGACGGGGACAGATTTAACGTCTGAGTTTAGGGACGTGAACGAGTTTCTGCTGACGTCCAGTTTTCTCTTTTCCAAACAGGCTTTAGCTTGACAGAAGCAGAGAAGGTACATTTGTGGTTCAGTTGTGTTTCAGGGGAACGTTATAACTCGATACGGAGAAAATCAAATATGTTCGTTTTGACCAAATAATTGAGACGATGCTGTTGGGCTGGCGGTCGGTGCGTTCACAAGATTTTCTGTTAAGTTAGCCGCCAGTGCTAAGTCTAAGCTTTTTACGAGCGGTTTCAAAATAGCGTGTAAGTAATAAAATTAATTAGAACTGAAAACATGTTTGTATTGTGTATTGTGTTAGCTAGTTTTGCTGACTTTTACGGCACCTTAATGCAGATAAAATCTTTGTAGTTCTGGGTCGAAATAAATTGCGTATTTTGTGCAATTTAGGAGTTTTGGTCAGAATGTAGTTTAATAATCGAAACTATAAAACTGAAATAGATGTTTTTCTGTAGGCCGGTGTGGAAGTTAGCGCCCTGATTCTGATTCTGTCGTCAGAAAGCCAGCGGGATGTTTTGCAGTTTTAAGACTCATAGAAGCTTCTAATTTCACAACGGGATATTTACTCATGTACTTTATGTCGTAGAGCAAAACCCGAAAGTCTCCTCAGCTTGTGTTAACCACAGACTTATTTCAGACAACGCACCAAAACCCACTGACTTTGAGACGAGGGAACAGGAAGTGCTAACATGCTAACATGCTAACTCATTTCTGGGTGTAAAGACTCCTTGAGAGCTCAGTCAGTGACACCAGCTGGCACTATCGTCCCACTTAGCACCATATTTCCTTGTTTGCGAGTGAAGATCTATTTGAGGCAGTTTCTAGATACCTGTGGCTGCTCATGCATCAGGCTCTCAGTATTAATGTGTTTCCTGTCGGTGTAAATGGGGTCAAACCGGATTTCAAAGTGGTTTCTGCTCGTCTAGACGACCAGGAGGAAACCAGACCTGAACCACAAAGAGTTTCACATCCCGCTGAGTTTGTGTGTGAATGCAGCCTGACAGGAAGTTCATTAGCATTGAGATACTGGGACAGTGTGTGTTTGTGTGTGTGTGTGTGTGTGTGTGTGTGGGTGTGTGTGTGTGTGTGTGGGGGGGGGGGGTTCACAGGTGTGAACAGGTATGGTTATTCACCCTCCCTCCGGTCGTCTCTGTCTCACTCTCTCCTTTCTTCCGCCTCTCGTTCCCTCTGGAGTCGGTCATCAGCGAAGAGAAGGAGGTCGTTCCTTCCTTTCCTCTGTCAAGCCTCTTCTTCCTCTCCGCCCTTCGTTCTTTTCAATCTGTCCATCCTTCAGTTTTTCTGACACACGTGGAGTCTCGTCTTTGCCACTGACGGCGACGACTTCGCCGATGACGAAGACAGCGGTGACGTCTGAGGGGAGGAGTGGCGGGACGAGGACGCCGCGAACTTTGACTTTGACGCCGCCGCCAGCAGAGATGAGGAAGACGATGATGGTGGTGAGGAAGACTGGGCGCCGGGCTCTCGCAGCGTTCTGCAGCTAAGTCCGCCGCCGCAGGGGCAGCGCTGGAACAGCTCCAGGCCGTGGTTGCCCTTGCGGCGGTGTCGCGTGCAAACCTGTCCCTCCCGCAACACGGGCTTGCAGATGCGAGTCCAGAAGTGACGGGCGCAGCACAAAGCGTCCGAACAGTCTGAGGAGCGAAGACAGGGATCCCCGACCTGACCTGCAGCGACACGACAGACGATACGTGAAGGACGGAGGTTAGAGGAGTCACTGTGCAGCCGACTGACAACATGTTCCAGACAACACAATAATGGCGAATAAACGACCTCACCTTTACCGGAGGAGCCTCTGACGTCCATCTTGCCTCTCTTCCTCCATCCTTTCTTTTTAGACAGCGGACTCATCCCTCCATCAGAGTCTGGGATCCTCTGAGACACAAAACTGTCCCCGTCAGGGACGCAGAGATCTGAAGGAGACACAGTGAACATCTGAATATGGGAACTACTGACTCGAGGTCGTGAGATAGTAAAATCAGAGCAGTAAGTTCTTAGTAAATAAAAAGTAATTAAAAATTTTAGATATTACGTCACTTTTACAACATACAGTAAGTCAAAAGTATGATTTTTTTAATTAAAATTATGAAAAATTAAGTCAAAGTTTTTAATTTTTAAGTGATACTGAATCATAATTTCGACACAATAGAATTTAAATTAGAGATTTCTACTCATGATTTTAAATTAATAAATACAAATTTGTGCCTTATCATTTTGACTCGTACGACTATTTTTCCTATATTTTTCCTATATTCTCTAAATCAGTTTATCAGTCATCCAAACTGATCAAATCTTTTTATTTTAGTTATTATTTACACAGTAACCCTTCTGGTGTTTGTGGAGTAGACAAACAGTAAATGCAAAGTATTTTTTTCTTCAAATATAAACTATGAGAAGTTAAAATAATAAAAAAGAAATTTCGACGTTATGACATCACGTCATAATTTTGATATGAAAGCTGAAATTTTTATCTACATTCTCAATTTTACTTTCGATTTAGTAAATAAACCGTTTACCGAAAGGCTAAACTTACTGTTGCTGCAGCGGTTGCCCGGGCAACACATCCCGTCCCTATGGCAACGCCTCTTCCTCCTGCGGCAGGTCTGACAGCGGGAGTGGGCGGGGCCTTTGGTGGGGGCGTGGCAATAGCTCCCCTCGCTGCACTCCAGGTCGCTCATGCACTGATAGAGCTGCACACACACACACACACACACACACACACACGTTAATATCGCTGCTGCTGTGAAACACACACACACACACACACACACACACACACACACACACACACACACACACTCACCGTCAGGTCCAAGCTCGGCTCCCACGCGCTCCTGTTCACCGGCAGCACGTGCCCCTCCCTCAGGATCACCGTCCTGATGGAGTTCAGTCTGACACGCGCCTCCCCGCCGCGGGAACACGCCACCAGCACGAGCGCGAGACACACCATCAGCGCCAACTGACTCATGATGACGAGCTGCTGATGGGACAAACAAACAAATAAATAAATTAACTCCTGAAATACTGGATGAATAAAAAAAAAAATAGAAAAAAAAACCAAACCACAAATATACTCCCCAAATACTTGAAAATTAAATGAAATAACATAAAATAAAAAATAAACTCCTCCAATACTGGAAAAAAAAACCTCCTGAAATACTGAATAAATAGAAAAATAGAAAATAAAATAAAATAAGATAATTAAACAAATATACTCATCAAAGACTGGAAAAATAAAAGAAAAGAAAACAAAATAAAATGATGTAAAATAAAATAAAAATAAACTTCTTAAAAAAATTTGAATGATAAAAAACAAAATAAAATAATGTAAAATAAAATAAAAAATAAACTTCTCCAACACTGGAAAAATAAAATAAAACAAAGCAAAATAAAATGATGTAAGATAAAATAAAATAAAAATAAACTTCTTAAAATACTGGAAAATAAGCACATACATAGGCCTAACTCCTGAAATACTGGGGAAAAAAAGATGAAACAAAATAAAATAATGTAAAATAAAATAAAAATAAACTTCTTAAAAAAATTAAATGATAAAAAACAAAATAAAATAATGTAAAATAAAATAAAAAATAAACTTCTCCAACACTGGAAAAATAAAATAAAACAAAACAAAACAAAATAAAATAATGTAAAATAAAATAAAAAAAAACCAACTTCTCCAATACTGGAAAAATAAATACGTACATAAATAAACTCCTGAAATACTGAAGAAAACGAAATATTTTACTTAAAACAGTTTTTAAAATTAAACTTACATTCCTGCACTATTTGATAAAATAAAAACATACAATAAAAACTGCAGTAACTTTCCTATAATTTCACTTTGAAACACGTGCTCAAAGTCTCAGTTAGAAAATAATTTAGTGTAGCTGAAACGTCACTGCGTCACGAAAGCTGCACATTTATTTTACTGGAGCTGAATTCAGAGTTAATGTTTTAGAAGCTTGTGGAGAAATAAAAATAACCTTCATAAACAGCATCTCTGAGTTTAAAACAAAGTGCAGAGCGAGAACAGACCGACGCGTCTCACCTGCTGCAGCGTCTCACCTGCTGCTCAGCGACGCTCCTGAAACTCGCTGCCAAGTGATGAGAATGACGTCACGATCAGGCTGCTGCTGCTGCTGCTGTTAATCCAGTTTCTCTCGCTGAGTCCAAACTTCACTCACAGTCAGTGTGTGTGTGTGTGTGTGTGTGTGTCCGCAGGAGCTGAGACAGGTGAGAGTGTCCGGACCTTCATCCACTTTATAGGCTGCCTCCACTGCCACGCGCGCCCCCGGGTCCGCCCACAGCCCCGGCCGCGCGCCCCCCGCCCCTCCCGCGCTCACATCGATACCCGCGCGCCCCTCACCTGCAGCCATCGATACAGAGACAGAGACGGAGACGGAGAAGAAGGTGTGAGCTCACCTGTCTGACAAAATGCTTTGTTTTCATGTTGCTGCAGTTTAATGAGACACAAACATGTTTTGATGCACAAACACTGACAGTCTGAGACACGAAGGCAACATACAGCTTGTTGTCTGCAGGAACACACGAAGGCTTCAAACAGACATCTGTGAATCAGGGAATAAGACGCACTGACACACGTCTCAGTGTGTGTGCAGTCACATATTTACTAATTAATATTAGTCACACTGGATTTTATTTATTTTGAGGAATGTCTCTCTTCTGTTTTTGCTAATTAACTCTTCGTGTATTTACCTGAGATGATGCAGACACAATGTTCTGATCAGTGATGCAAGAAGTTTGCAGATATTTTACTTGAATAAAAATCCTGCATTTAAATGAAAGTACAGATTCATGAGCAGCAAGATAGTTTCTGCACCTCGTTATGGTCTCACTGAGTGTCCTCCTGCTCAGTGTTCATCTCTTTGACATTTTGCAGACAAACTCCGGGGGCCCCTGACACTTTGGCCCGTGGGCCCGTTCAGTAATCCGTCCCTGGTAGTTGGACCTCGCGGTCCTGGCACTTTAACTTGAGTCTGAATATTTCCTCCATCACTGACTGTTGGACGGATGAATTTTGTTCAGACATTCAGTGAGGCTTAAACTCAGAAACCTCCGCCCCTCCTGTGTCGGGAGGCTACAAATGTAACATTTTACAGATGATGAGTGACTCTGTTGAAAATGTAATCAGTAATGTAACTGTTTTGATTACTTCATGAAAGTAAAGTAACTTATTACATTTGAAAAACTTTAAAACCTAAAATAAAGCCAGGCAGCGTGAAGTTCTCCACAGCTCTGACTGCTGCCACACGTTTATTAAAACTCTTCAGTATCATGACAATGTTTTATTCTACATATAAACTCTGATCTCTTTGTAATTTTGATTAGTGACAGTAATGACATATTTCCTCCCAGTAACTAAGAGATTACAGTTACATTTATTTTGTCATTTAATTACATGCCCCAGTGACTCTCAGCAGCCTCCGTCTGACCCTGAACATGTTATATTCTCTGAACGTCTCACAGTCAGACGCTGCGTGATTCATTTCGCTCGTGTTTTTCTTTCTGGATCCAGAAACCTGAACAAACTCCGTCTGCAGAACTGAACACACACGGGGATGATGGCGCCTTGCACCTACATGTCAAAGGTCAGAGTGTGGCTCCTGGGGCAGATGTGACCTGATGAAGTCATGAATCCAGAGTCTGCAGCTCAGCTTCACGTCTCAGTGGAGGAGGATGAATGGATGAATCCACCAATCAGGAGACAGCAGACAGAAAGTAAAGCGGAGGACGACAGGTCGCTGCAGGTGATGATGTGTAAACTGATCTGTGAATGGACCGACTGTCTGCAGTGTGTTCGTCTTCCTACACATTATACACACAAAGGAAACACATCAGTCACACTGGGACTAAATACTCCATTACTCAGCACAGTGTGAACACACCTGTACTCGAGTACTGACACATATATATATATATATATATATATTTATACTGTGCTGCATGTCAGAAGGAAGTCTTTCTACTATTCACTGTTTATGTGACTTTACAGCATTTACACACACACACACACACACACACACACACACACGGATGGTGAGCTCATTAAATACTGTTAATACACAGTGTTACACATTAAAGTTTATTAGTCATTAAAATCAGATGCACTCTGACAAACACCTGCTATAAATACATCTGTGACAATAATCCAGATTAAAGAATATTGTATTCTTTCGATGCTT